>CM021100.1:82047617-82097667 GCA_007115665.2 Sequoiadendron giganteum | reverse complement strand
CTATTAATCCTTCATCCCTAAACCCTAAACCCTTAAACCCTAACCCATAAACCCTCTACCCTCTACCGCCAATCCTATACTCTCTACCCTCAACCCTAATCCCCCAACCCTCAAACCCACTTAGTAAACTCTCTACCCTAATCCCTCAACCCTCTTGACCCTTAAACCCTCAACTCTTAAACCCTTAAACACTCAACCTAAACCCTCGACCCTCAACCCTAACCCCTTAAACCCTAAACTGTTAAACCCTTTACCCTCTACCCTCTAACCTCTACCATCAACCCAATACTCTCTACCCTAAACCCTAATCCCTCAACCCTTAATCTCTCAACCCCTATAACCTCTACCCTATATATTGGACCCTCAACCCTAATCCCTCGACCTTATACCTTAAACCCTCAATCTTCAACCCTCAACCCTTAAACCCTCTACTCTTTACCCTATACATTAAACACTCAACCCTCAACCCTCAACCCTCAATCCTTAAACCCTAAACCCTCTACCCCTTACATTGGACCCTGAACCTAATCCTTCAACCATATACCTTCAAAACTATACCCTAAACCCTCTACCCTCAACCAAGTAAACCCTTAACCCTAAACCCTTAACCCCAAACCCTTCAACCCTAAACGCTTAAACCTAAAACCTTCTACCCTATACCCTCAACCAAATACCCTCTACCATCAAACCTATTCCATCAACCCTCAAACCTTAAATCCTACTACCCTAGAAACCATCAACCCTATAGGTCCTCCATCCTAATCCCTCAACCCTTATCACTTTCTCTCTATCTATACATCTCACCTCTTCCTCCCTCCCTCCCTCCCACCCTCTCTAATTGTCTCTATCTACCGTCTCCCTCTTTCTGCGTACCTCTCGTTCAATCAATCCCTACCACCCTCTCTCACTCCCTCTCTCTCACACTCCCTCTCACTACCTATCTCTCAAGTCTCTCCCTCTCACCCCCCTCACACTCTCAAGTCTCTCCCTTTCCCACCCTAGCTACATAACCCTCTCTTTCTCTTTGTTTCTCTCTCTCTCTCCCTCTCCCTCAATTCTCTCTCTCCCACCCACCTCTCTCTCTCTTCCTCTCCATCAATTCTCTCTCTCCCTCCCTCTCTCCCTCCCACCCCCCCCTCTCTCTCTCCCTCCCTCTATCCCTCCCACCCTACCTAGCTAAGTCCCCCTCAATCCAACCCCTTCTCTCCCACTCCCTCTCTCTTAAACTCTCACTTCGACCCCCTCTCCATCTCTCTAGACTCTCTCTAAATTCTCCCTTCATCTAAAGACATACATAAATGCATACATACAAGCATAATACATTTGTACATATAATCTTACATCCATACAAGCATACATACATACATGTACATAAAAATATATCAGCATACATAAATATATTAGCATTTAACATAAAGTAAGAAATAACGCGAGCACGTTATAACGCGCTCACGTTATGGACTAGTAGACATTTTCCCCGCAGAAGCAAAAACCATGTAAAGTGAGAAATAACTCGCGCGCGTTATAACAAGAGCGCGTTATAACGCACTCGTGTTATATCTTGCTTTGAGAATTACCGAACTTTAAGCTTGGTATTGCCTTGGAATTCCAACCCAAAGGTTTGGAGGGCATTCCCAACGACCAGAGACATGTTTTTAAGAAATCCACCATATTTCTCATTATCGAGTTCGTGCTCACCGTCAGGATTGCACGTGGTTCAATATCGAAAAAATTGAGCACATGGGTAATGTTGGGTTATCTCTTAGCTATCCAATGATGTAATTTTTTTCACGTTCTGAAAATGTTAAGTCTTTCATCCATAATTTATTTTATTTTTATGTCTTTTTTTTGCCAAAAAGCAATGTTTGGTATTTTTTTCATTATAAATTAACCATTCATCAATTTTTCAAATAAGGTACATTTTTAGAAACTAGACTCCATTCTACAAAATTAAAAAATTAAAAAAAAACAAATCAATTAGTTTCCAAAATTTGTAGGGGTAGCATGGCCAAAATTCTATTTTCAGGATATGTCCACTTCGCAAATTAGTAAAAAATCAAATATTCATTAAAAAATTATCAGAAAAATCATGCATCAACTACATACTATTAGCTAACTTCTGACCGTTGCGATTTTAAAAATACTAAAAAAAAGTTCACCGTACGAGGGTCGTACAAGAGTTGCTATATTACGTTTTTCTGACAAAAACAACACCAATTTGTGTACGTCCCTCGTTTGAACCCCTTAATCTCAATCATTTTCAAAATAAATTAGTAGTTTAGAAAGTAGACTTGGAGCACTTGAATCCTTCTTTTTGTTCCATCTCAAAATTTTGAGTCTAAGTATCCTCAATTTCACATCCAAGGTCAGTATTTCTTGATTTTAGGAAAAAGCTATCCACTTAAGTCCCCTTTTTGGGAACCATCTTGGTGCACTTACCCGTGGCTCGATGCAGCTGTACAAGTGGTGCACGTTATCAGGGAATGAATGATGGCTCTTGCAGGTAGGATGATTATTATCCTGGTTGACTGTTGCTGGTAGGAGAGATGAGTAGGAGAGTGAGAGAGACTGAGAGAGTGTTCGAGCAGTTTTTGAATTGTGAACACGTAGTCTCTCATATCAGTTGAGATGTGAACCTGTGAGGCCAAGAGGCTAGGCTGGCCATGAGGCTGGCTGCGACACTCATTTATGAGGAGCTGAAGGGAATCTATGTAGTATAACAGATGTATGTCATTGTAACTACATGAAGGTTCTAGTTTTGTTGCATGCCTGTATTCTCCTGATGGACAAGATGTAATACTCCTAGAAGAGCATAGCTTTGGATTTGTATTGTAACTGTTTTAGTTACTGAATAATATAGATGAGATGAATGTTTTGGAGGTGGGGTTTTTTACCCGAAAGGGTTTTCCCCATGTATATCTGTGTGTTCATTTTTTTGTCTTTTCATGGTTATTTGTTTATGTTGAATCTGTTATATGTCAAGCATTCACTTTCCTCAGTAGGATCAATGGGGGATACAACTGTGCCTGCTTCCGCTTTATGGTTCAGTTGGTTGTGTTTTTGTTGTGATTTTGAATTGAAATTACTAAGGCACTGCTATCTTAGATGCATATCTTGATGACATAACCAAATCCTTATCTCCAACAAGTGGTATCAGAGCATGTTTTGCTGAAGTTCTAGGTTTTCTCTTGTGGTGATTTCTTAGCCTGGCAAGCTTGAGGAAGTTTGAAGAAATTGGTTGGTGATTGATCCTTCGATGAGTGGAATTTTTTGCTTCATTGATTCAACATACAGTTTGAAAGTCATTGGAGATGATTGGAGTTGGTCATGTTGTGGCAACATGGTCTGGGGCTCCTGGCTCACAACAAAGTTCCTGATGCAAAGGGTGTGAGATGTACTTATGGTTGTGTTGCAGCGAAGCATGGTGTTCATATTGGGTGTTTGTGTGAGAGGCTCCTTGGTGGTATGGACTTGCTTGTGTTGCTGATCAACTATGGAGTGTTGTGCTTGTGTTGGGTGTTTCTGACTTAGCACTGAAGGAAGTTTCTCTGGTGATCTGATTGCATGGAGGCTATGAAGTGACCTGGGTGGTGTGCAAATTCTGGATAGCTTGGTTCTCTTTTGCTTGTACATGACTATGGTAGCGGAACTGGTCTGAAATGGATCGTTGTTCCTGTGTGCCTGTGTCTTGCACTCACATGGTTTAGACTCTTGTCTTTGGCTCTGAAGGTTTTGTGTAGATTTTCCTAAAAAGTCTACATTGCATTTTCATGTTCTTTCATTGTTCTGGTTAACTGTGATGGTTGTGTGTAGACTCCTGAGTCATCCAAATGAGCAGTGAAGATGAAGATGTGTGGGTGTTTTGCAAGCATTGTGGTTTTGCAGGTTTTACATGGTCAAGGAAAACTTGTGTTTTGTGTGGAGCTGCTGCTTGCTATTTTCTAGACCCTGGCTTTTAGGGTGTGACTAGATGATATAGCTTCAGTTCAACATGATTTGAGGAGGTGTGATGTCTTCTCTGCATGGGAGTTTTGGTATGAGTTTCTCTTCCAACATTCTTGTGGTATGCTTTGTTGGTTTCCTAGACTATGGTGTTTGTGTTGTGGACGTGATTGGGAAATAAGATTTGGTCTTTGATCTGGTGTTTGAGTCATGGTTGTCTACATGGCTATTCTCTTTGTATATCTCAATTTTTCCATTTCCAATGTGATGATAGATTTGCAGGTTACTTTTGGTTGCATCCACGAGTTGTGCGATGTTGTGGGTTGTCCTTACCTACATGTTTGCTATGAGACAAATCAAAAGTGGACTATCTATATCCATGAGGTTGTAACTGTGTTGTACAGATCTATTAGTTGACCTTGTCTGTGGTCACTTGTGCATTGGGGTGGTTGTTTTGAGATGGAAGGATGGATGGTGTTGGAGTACCTGAATAGTCAGTTATGGGAACCTGAAGCATGTCTATCACATTTTCATGGAGAGCTTGTTGCACTAGTTAGTGTAAGTTTTTTGACAAGTGATGGTGTGGTCAGTCATGGTGCTTGGAGAGCTCAGTGTCACAGTTCAGTGGGAGCTTTAGCAGTGACTATGGATTCATCATTTGGTGGTGAATGGTCTTCTTTGGTGTTGCAGATTTTTGCATCTGCATGTTTACCATTTGAAGGTATGCAGCCTCTTGGTGCCATGAAGGACCTTGGTAGTCTTTGGCTGAGATGCTAGTGGTGCTTGACAGGTGATGTTGGTTTAGATTTTGTTTGCTTTATGTCATGGTACACTCTTGCTTGTGCATTAGAGTTTTGGCATGTTGCTATGCTCTTGAAGACCATGGTTAGGTCACTTGAAGCATGGTATCTCCTTATGGGGATGTGTAGATCATGGTGTCATGATAAGTTCCTATTCTAGGTTTGGAGCTTTGACAGTGGTCTGGGGTTTCTCTATGTTTTGAGTGCATTGGTCATATGCTGGTGGACTTCATGGTTGCTGTAGAATTGTAGATTGAAGTCAGCATGAGATGACAGGTTGCTGATACTCATGGATGCATGGAGAATAAGGTGAGGCTGAAATTCTTTAGGGAATGTTACTGTTACAACTGAAAGTCTGAGAAGCCTGCACCTTGGTTGAATGTGAGTTCAACAAAGGCTTTGAAGGAGAATGCTCTTGGGTAAGTCATTTTGGCTTGTATATCTTGGATGATCATGTTTCTCTTTTCTCCTTGGTCTACTCGACAATGTTCTTTTGAAAGGTATTTTCCCATTATATCTTGCAGATGTGTTTTATGCTTTATCTTTCATGGATATGAATCTTGAGTTGTTTGAGATTCTGGAGGATTCATAATGGAAGATGGATAGCATTGTTTATCTCCTTGTGCTTTTGAGGACTGGTAGGAGATGGTTATATGGGTAAGTCTGATCCTCTTTGAGGTGCTTACATCCATGGTGTTGTTGGATGTTGTTAAGGCCTTTCTTTTTTGGGATGTGAAGAAGATCATTCTTGTCATAACTTGCATTTAGAAGTGTGTGTAGAAGGTGGCAACTTGGTTTGATTTGTTGTTTCTCTCTAATCTGGTCTTGCTCTTCCTGTATGTTCATTTGACTTTAGATGTTTGTGAAGCCATGGTGTTTCTTTCTTCAGTCAGATTTGAAGGTGTTTGGAAGAACTGTGGAAGACAACGGAGAGAAATGTTCCTTGCAGCAGGTGTTTGCAGGTGTTGCAGATCAGTGTGGTTGTTCCTTGGAACTGCATGGTTACATTTCTTTGTGCAAATGTTGGTGGACTTGGTATGCCTAGATCATTTGTGATGGTGCTTTGTTTGCACTCATCTGGATAGCACCCTTGTAGTGGGAGTACCTGGATGTGCTTGGTCTTGTGACTGGCTTGCACAGGGTGCTCATTTTTTCTGCTGAGATGGGTAGTTTTATGATGGCATAAGTTTGCTGCAGTTTGTCATACCTGTGAGGTATGGGTGGTTGGATGTTTCAGCATGAGCTGTGGGTGTTGGTTTTCAATTGCATGGGTTTGATCAGTTGGATGGTTGGTAGTCAGTTTTTGGTTGCTATTCTAGCTGGTTGGTTTCTTGTTCTGGAGATGGTGTTCACGAGATTTCCTTGTTTTTGCTACTGTTGTTTTGGTTGCCTTTATCGCCTGGAGGATCTATTGTTTTCGTTCCTGAGACTGGTGCATATTCACCTTGGCGTGTTCCTATATTTGGAGCTGGTGCCTATGTTGGTGGACACTTTGATGTCATTGTAGAGGTCTTGGTTGGAGCATGGAAGCATGTTTTTTGGTCCTGGTTGGATGTTTAGAGGATGCCTGAAAGCTTGCGTCAAGTGGGAGTTTGTTGGAATTTACGCCTTAGCTTTCTGGCATGTTTCCCCTTTTGGCCTTGGTAGTTTTCATGTTTATGGCATTTACCGCCATACTATGGTAGTCTTCCTTCATGCTTTAGTGGTACCGCGGTGGAGGGTTTGGCAGTTACCTCGTTACCGCGCACGATCTCCTTCCTCACTGCGGTGCCCACCGTAACATTCTTCAGTCTGGCTTTGGCGGTTACCGCCATACCGCAGGCGATGGGTCGACTAACCACGGTAGTACGGTGAGACCACCAGCGGTGGTCGTGGTGATTACCGCAATACCACAGGCAATGGGTTGACTCACCATGGTAGCGCGGTGAGACTGCCTGCGGTCGGGTCGGGTGGTTACCGCTGTACCGCGACCAACGTTCTGGCTGACCGCAGTGGCCGTGGTAAGACCGCCAGCGGCCTGGCTAGCGGTTACCGCCATACTGCGACCAGTGATCTGGCTGACCGTGGTGGCCGCGATAAGACCACCAGCGGTCTGGTTGGCGGTTACCACCATACCGCGATGGGAAAAACCAAGCCTTGCGGTAGCGCGGTGGAGTTCGATGGTGAGCTTGGACCGTTTACTGCCTTACCGCGAGGCGTGTTGGATAGGGCTACGGTAGTGTGGTAGGAGCCCAGATGAGCTTAGGTCAGGTTTGACCGAGTTGGACTCGGTGTTAGGGCAGCTGGTGAATGGCAGGGCGACACATGGCAGGATGGCAGCGTTTGGTTGGCCAAAGGACAAAGATGTCAGAGCTTAGTTGGCTTACCGCCATATCGTGAGGCGAGTTGGTTTGGGCTGCAGTAGTGCGATAGATGGTGAGGTGAGCTCGAGTGAGCTCACCACCATACCGTGACAAGAGCTTAAGCTCGGTGCGGTAGCACGGTGGAGTCAGGGTGCGAGCCCGAATGACTTACCGCCATACCGCGAGGTGGTTCGACTAGGGTTGCGGTAAGGCGGTAAGAGCTCGTATGAGCTCAGAACTCATTTGATCGAGTTGGACGGGTTTGACTGGCTGTCAGAGCTGCGACTGTGAATGGAATGGCAACACGTAGAAGATCCTTTTGATTTGGTTGGCCAGAGAGTTATTTCCTGATTGTGATGGAGCTGTATTATTAAAATGGAGGTTGACGGACAAGTCTGTGACTAGAGTTAATGTTGGTGTGGCTCGATGTAGCTGTATAAGCGGTGCATGTTATCAGGGAATGAATGATGGCTCTTGCAGTTAGGATGATTATTATCCTGGTTGACTGTTGTTGGTGGGAGAGATGAGCAGGAGAGTGAGAGAGACTGAGAGAGTGTTCGAGCATTTTTTGAACTGTGAACACTTAGTCTCTCATATCAGTTGAGATGTGAACCTGTGAGGCCAAGAGACTGGCTATGATAGTCATTTATGAGGAGCTGAAGGGAATCTATGTAGTATGGCAGATGTATGTCATTGTAACTACATGAAGGTTCTAGTTTTGTTGCATGCCCGTATTGTCCTGATGGACAAGATGTAATACTCCTGGAAGAGCATAGCTCTGGATTTGTATTGTAACCGTTGTAGTTACTGAATAATACAGATGAGCTGACTATTTTGGAGGTGGGGTTTTTTACTCGAAAGGGTTTTCCCCACGTATATCTGTGTGTTCATTCTTTTATCTTTCCATGGTTATCTATTTATGTTGAATCTATTATATGTCAAGCATTCACTTTCCTCAGTAGGATCAATGGGGGATACAACTGTGCTTGCTTCCGCTTTATGGTTCAATTGGTTATGCTTTTGTTGTGATTTTGAATTGAAATCACCAAGGCACTGCTGTCTTAAATGCATATCTTGATGACAAAAGCGAATCCTTATCCCCAACAAAATGTAATTTATTTAAATAGTCAAGATGAATAAAAGATTTGAATTAATTAAATAATTAAGAATTATTTATTTAATAGTTGACATTGGACTATAGGACATAATTAATTATTTTAATTATGTTGAGACAAAGCATGATATAGAAAAATGTGGTTTGTGGGTCTAGGCTATTTTTATGTGTCTACATTTTCCCTTCTTTGTCATAATGGAGCTTGTCGCATTGTGATAAAGACAATACGTCAAAAATATGCCCTAGTGGAAAATAGGATGAGGAAGAATGATGAGGAGGGTTGCGGTATGCCCCCTCAAGAGGACAGTTGAGTTCTAAGAATATGAGTGGGCTCTCGAAATGGATGAGAAGGACTAGAAGATGAAAGATAAAAGTATATAGGAAAGATAGATAAGGATGATAATGATGCAGACTAGAAGAAATTTTTAGAGAGAAAAAAATGAATGTTAGGATAGAAGACACGAACGTCGATATGGGGAAGGAGATGCAAGTTAATGTGGAAAAATAAGTTCATGTTAGAAGCCTTCAACGTTTTCTAGAGTACTAATAAGTTTTTCTCGAATCATCATTGGTCGGTAAAAATGACACAAATGGACAACAAACACTAGGGTATGACATAGACCAAGGTGTGCAAGGTCATCCACTTGTAAAACAGACAATCACAGACAAGGAATGTCCTAACTCATAATAGAGGCCAATTTTCCCTAGCTTTTTTGTCAAGACAATCCACAAACAACAGTCAAAGAAAAAAAAAATAGGTCATGAGACGTCATCACACCTCTAAATCCTTAATGGGACATCCTTGAGGTAGCTAGTAATATGAACAAAAGATAAGTCAATAAAAAGATAAGACAAAATAGCCAAAAATTAACAACCATTTAATTATATTGCCAATGTTTATTTTTCAAAGGTTAATTATTTGATAGTTTGACAATTTTGACGGTTTGACGGTGCCTAAGGTCAGGAAGGACACATCTTGAAAAGGCAAATGAAATTTTGACGAGGTCCAAATCCAAGAAGGGCACATCTTGAAGAGGACCAAAAGGTGACAAGATTGACATCTTGACTAATGTTTTGGCATGTTGACTAATTTGTGACTGTATGATTGATTGGCTTATGTTGTCTGATTTTGACCAATTTTGATGTTGACGCTCGAATGAATATCTTGTGTGAAGTGAGACTATGTCTGCTTTATTTAGATGACACTACCATGTTTGACTTGTGATTTTTATTTTGACAAACCTAAAAGGACTGACCTAATGTCTCAAGGATTCAAAGATGAATCTTGCCTACATAGCAAATGCGTAGAGACAAAGTAGTTCAGACAAATGACAAAGACTGGCTGACTCGATGAACTTGACAAGATATGACTGATTTTGACTCTATTTTGGGGATTTTGACATTGGTTTGGATGTTTTTGTGTTTTCTTCAGGACATTTTCTAATTTTTAGGTCTTTTTTTTCAAGACTTTTTACAATTTTTAGGACTTTTTCAGATTTTTACGACTTTTTTCATGTTTTACGGAAATTATGACAAAATGCATGTGAATGATGTCGACGCACATGAATCTAAGGAAAAACATGATTTTTCTGCTTTTGAAGTTGAATACCAATTGACAGGTGACAATGACAATGAAAATGTTGTTTGACGTGAGAAGGACACATCCCGAAGCAACGTGAAGATGACAATGATATGATAAGAGGATAAAAGTCTGTAGCAGGGCCAGGGACAAAGTCATGTAATGTTTTTGGATGATGTACGAGGTTGTCATATTGTTGTATTTGGAATGTCTTGGTTAGGACTAGATGGGATGACGAAGGATCATTAGACCATTGACGAGGGAAACCAAGATAGGTGATAGGTATAAAAGGACAATGGATGGCTTTTGTAAAAGATAGGAGACATGGATGGCTTGGACCAGGAGAACTATCATATGGTCTCCAAGGATAATGTCGCATAGGGGATAATGAGGCTATGAAGATAATGACATGATATTCAATGAATAAGGTATGACCAAAAGATAGACATGTCAAGAGCTTTCCCCAAAACATGACCTATTTTTGTATTTTAGTCCTTATCAAGATCAAAGTTGGGGGGAAAATGGATGAAAAGTTATAAGGGGTAAACCCATAATAGTGGTGTACAATTTTTATGAGGAAGGAAATTTGAGAAAATTCTCACGCATTGAAAATTTCATGTTTTTAAGGGTTCGTTCGAACTAGGGGGTTCACACGAACTTAAAAGAGGGGTTTGGTCGAACCCCCTTTTGCATGGTGGGTTCACTCGAACCCTGTGACGCCACATTCCCTTATGGGGAATTCAAAAAAAATGGGAGTTTGAGTGAACCCCCCTTCGAACAAACCCCCCTTCACCCTTTCGAGCGAAGGGGGGTTCGTTCGAAGGGGGGTTCGCTCGAACCCCTTTTTTTTGCCCTTCTCCCCCTCTTCCACCAAATTTTAGCATAATTCTGCCCTTCGAAGATCGGGTTGAGGATGAAAATGGAGGATAATTCACAAACCCAAATGGAATATGGTAGTCCTCAGAACGAGCTATCCAACAAACTAAATTTTAATATGTTTTGGTTTTATTATGTATGTGTTTTTTTAGTTTTATTAAACATAGGTTTTTCACCGAAAGTCAAGCTCTCTGTTTTGCACATGTGGAAAAATAGCAGATTATCAAAATATATTTTTTTTAAATATATTGAGGCTGGGTATTGATGTCCTTGATCCATTAAAAAAAATAAAATTGAATTTCGATACATACAGAAAAAGTTATGATGTATACAGTCCGCCTATGTCTAAATTAAAATTGGTTTGACTTCGAAACTTGATTAAGGAAAAAATATTCAATAAAAAACTATGAGACCAAATGAAAGTGCTAGATATTGTAGTTACAAATCTAAATTTGAAAAAACTATAATTTTATCCTTTATACAAAAAAAATTATGTTGTATACGGTGAGAGTCACTTTTTAAAAATGTTGTTTTCTAAAAAATACCAGTTTTTGTGGGAGATGGAAAAAAACGTGCAATCTGATTCCAAAAATTTTGATTTTTTTTTTTTTAGAATCTACAAACAAAATGTGATGAAACTCTAGTTTTCATCATCTTCAAATTCCTCACATTTTAGTCGCTATAGGTGCCCAAATATGAAGATTTAGTTAAAAATAATAATTGCAGTGTCTAGTTTGGCCAAAAATTGTAAACCACTATTGTGGGATCACCCTAAGGTTTAGATGGATAGATGGAAATGTCATAGGATATGGAAATGGGAGATGAGAAAGCTTTCCCCCAAGTGTAATGGTCCACATAGATAATTTATTTACACATGACGCCTATTTGCCAGGTTTTCATCATGGTACTTATCCAAAGCGCCTGTTTACCAGGTTTTCACTATTGGCGAAATTTTTCTCTTTACTATTTTCTAGAATTTTTGATTTTTTTTGGTGTCACCATGATGCCTGTTTGCTAGGTTTTCATGAAGGGATGATTTTTTTCTTTATTTTTATTTTTTTTTGTATTTTTGAGTTTTGCCGGATAGCCTTGTTGCTTTAGATGACCACTAACTATGCTGAAGCCTTTGACGGTGCCGATGTAGAGACTGGTGCCATGAGATGCCAATAATGACCTTTTCGAAGTAGTTTCCTTGTTAGGATTATAGCACTTGCATACAACTGATTGATGTCATTGTTATCCTTGTTGATACTAGAGTTGGCCTTATCAGAATACACACATCGCAATAGAGTACCATGAGAGTCCTTATGATAGAGAGTTGTTTCCAAGATGTGATGGATTTGTGACATGAGATGTTTGGACATTAAGGAGGATGTAGGATTATGATAGATGATGGTGGGCGTGGATGAGTTGGTTGGATGTTTGGATGTATTGATTTTTATTCTCCAAAATTTAGGTGTCGGGTTAGGATGTTATTTAGAACCAACATTTTTAAATGTCTTTTTTGATGGCCATTTTGACGGAGGTGGACATGTATTATATGTGGAAGTCCTCTTGTACGGTGGCTCCACATTTTTATTGACTTTTGGCATATTTTCTTTGCCTAATTCATTCTTTTCTTGACTTTACCCATTTTGTTTTGAGATCCATTTTAGCTTCATTTGTACACTTGTATTGTTGATTGATTCCCTCACCTTTGACATTTGATTTTGAACTTTGGATTTGTAATAATTTGTTGGTTCCAAATGGAAGGTTTATTCATGATGTAATGATGGTTTGGGGTGTGGAGGGAAGGGGTGTTAGCAACAATCTTATGACAAGGACATCTCACGATACCTATTTTTATGTTTATACCTGATAAAGTTTCCCCCAATATCAAGGAGGGAACACTAACATCATTAGATTTTTTGACTGATGAAAAGCCAAGACCTTGATGTCTGTAATGTGCTTGAACTTGAATAGGTTCCAAAATTCCTTGCTCATATAGGCCTAATCCTTTTCCTTGATAATTCATATTCTGAAAATTTATGTTTGCGATGGGGTACTTGTTATTGTGGAAGCAAGATGCTAACCCATCCTTATTGTGGAAATTAATGCTCGAAATATTCTCATCTGTAAGAAAGCCTTCTCTAAAAAAGATAGATGATCCTAATTGATAGGATGTTGTAGCTTCACTGACATGTTGGACAGATTCTTGATTGGCATCTTCGATTTGATTTTCTGACATATCAGATTCTGATGATTCTGCTAGTGCTTCGAAGTTGATGTTGAAACCATCTTCATGGTCATTGTCGTAGAGTCCATTGAATTTAGTTATAGCTTGATAATTTGCAAATTTGTCCATGCTAGGAGACTCTTGTTCTAGTGGTAGATCACCTATGTGTCCCATGGAGGAAAGTGTCTCATTGTGGAAAGTGTCAATGTTGGAAGCTTGGAGAGGGTCATCTTCAAGTGTTTCATCATGAAGGGCATAAAGGTCAAGGAGTGGATCATTTTTGACTTCTTCAAAAGTAGTGTCTTGATCAAAGATGGGCTTAGTGCGAATGACATGATCGAAAATAGGGTCTTGACCAAGAATAGGTTCATCTTGAATGACATGGTTGTGGATGGACTATTGAACAAGGATCAGTGTCTTTGGTATTCCATGATTTTCTAGGAGGACTTCTTGAATGAATGTAAAGATGGGGTCCAATAGACTACTTTGATTTGGATAAGATGGTGATGTTATGATGTCATGCTTTGGACTTGCCTCTTGACATGTATCCTCAAGTGTAGGTAAGAAGATGAGACTTTGGAGACCATGACCAAATATGTTTTCATGAAAAAAATGGAGTGTCTTGGAATGGATTGGTGTATAATGGACTAGGATATGACATGGAGGTTTGGACTTGGTTGAGGGATGATGGACTAGGATAGGAAATGAATGCATGACAAGGATATGACGTGGATGGAGGACTAGGATATGACGTGAATGGAGGATTAGGATATGACGTGGATGGAGCACTAGGATATGACATGAATGGAGGATTAGGATATGATGTGAATGGAGGACTAGGATATGACATGGATGGAGGATTAGGATATGATGTGAATGGAGGACTAGGATATGATGTGGATGGTTGGTTTCCCCTATCAATGTTAGGGTGGGGACAATAGGTGGATGTTTGTTGTGGATGAATGGTAGGATTTGTGTTAAAATATCCATGATAAGGAGGGGAAATGGATGGAGGAATAGGACTTATAGGTTGTTGGTAAGAGGGATAGATGGATGGAGGGCTAGGGGTTGTAAATTTGGACGTGGATTGGAGGTATAGTGTTTTGAAGTCCCTAGCTAGTTGTGCTTGACCATTACTAATGAATTGGCATTCAATTCGACTAGCAAGCATGTCATAGTGACTTGAAGACATGATGGTGAATGAAATGAGACTAAGACTATGACTATGTATGATGCAAGGTGACAATGCAAAGTGAAGAAAAAAACTAAAAGGAATGTCAAATGCAAAGTGGTAATGAGTGTCCTGTGTCAAATGATTTTTAGGATAAGTTTTCTAACCATTCAAAGTTTGGCCAATGTCTCGATTTGGATTGTCAAAGGACCGGTTTGAAGGACAAGATGACAAAATGACAAGGTGAGATTTCCACACTAGACTATTGAGTTGGAAATAGCTCAGAAGAGGAAAATGACTAAGGATTGATTTATTTTGACTTGGTCCAATGACAATTTACTTTTTGAGACAATGGTTTGACAAAGCAAGGAAAGTTATCCAATCCCAAAGTGTGCAAATTCGAGGACTTAAGGCTTTTCCTATGTTGAAGATGATGGTGCAAGCTAAATGCAAACTAAAAAATGCAAAGTTGGGTGACTTTGAACAAGTGTTGGTTTTGGACAGAGACTACTGGAAAAATATGCTAGGAAATCTATTTTCAAATGTTTGGTTTTAGGTTTCAGACAATAACAATATTTTTCCAGTTAATAGGCAAATGCGTCATAGTATCAAATGCGTTGTTACAAGAAGAAATTACGTCATAGGAAAACAAATGCGTTGCGGAGCAGTTAGATACGTCTTAGGTTTTGGCAAATGTGTTGCAATATGGCATATGCGTTGCAAGATTTAGCCAGTGTTGTGCAGGATTTCAAATGTGATGCGATAGAGAAATTGTGGTGTTTCAAGTTTCAAATGCGGCTCGATAGAGCAGTTGCGGCTCAGGAATAATCAGTTGCGGTTCAATATGGAAGATGCAGCATTTGGTCAAGTGAATGCGTTGAATGACAATCAATTGTAGCATTATAGAGGGCGATTGCGGCTTGACAGAGTAGATGCGGCTCAAGAATAAGAAATTGCGGTTCAATATTGTAAATGCGCCACAAAAAGTAGTTTGTGGAAAAATTTAGGCAGTGTGCAGTTTAGCGGTGTTGTTTCAGATTTTTGGATTGATGTTCATTTGTTCAGTTTGTTTGAAAACACTTGGCAAATGCATGATGTTGTAAAAGAAATGATAAACAACCACATAGAAAATAATTATAGAAATCTATGGCTGCAAGGACAATATTCTTATGCATCTCATGTGGATTTTTCTCCAACTGCATATCCTTAGCGGATGAATTCAGAAGCTTGGCCCCACGGGCTCCCCCTTATAGTGCACTCACTTCTTAGGGAAACCAAGCTTCCAACCTCCATGAAACTCCCATGGTAGATTGATCATCTCTAATAAGAGTTGTGCAGGTGTGGGTGCCTTGGCAACAACCATTTCTGCACCAAAGAATAGAAGGTTTGTGGTCACTAAAACAAAGGTTTTATTTTAGGCACCCATTCAGAAGGCCATGTGAGAGGCATTATCATCCTAGTCTATAGAGGTTACGCTCTACAGGTTTCGACGCACCACAAGGGTACTGGGGAGTCAATTGATGGTCCTTAGGAAGTTTTGTAATGCTAAGCTTTCCTTAACATTAAAATTTATATACCGGTTGGGCATCGCTTGGATTTAGCGCGTTATCAGTTTGAGTCACTTTGGGGTGAGTTATTTTTCCCACCAAAGCAGGCCCAATGTCTAAGGCTAACATATTCATAGTTCAATCAATCTTTGTTAAAAAACAAAGAGAGAGCACATGAATATATTAACTCACACTCGAATGTTGTTCTTTTTAAGCCCAAATTGAAATGTTTTGTTGTGACGACTAACTAAATCACAAAACAGAAAAAATAATGGTTCATTTTAACTACTTGTAGTGTTTTTCAAGCATGGGGTTCATTTTAACCATTTGTAGTGTGAGCTAACTAACAATTAATTTTAAACTCATAAAAAAAGAGAAATGATTGTTCTTTTTAATTTCATGCAATTGCGTGTTTGTTCATTTTAGTGAATGAGTGAAATAAAAATTGCAAAATTAAATTAAGTAAGCAATCAATAAAATTTAGATAGACTCCAACTTGATACATGCTGTCACAAAAAGATTAGTATCCTGAAAAAATCTCTAATCTAGAAGCAAAAAAAAGGACACTAAAAAAAAGAGAAAACAAAAAAAGGTTTTACCAATCATTTGCATTGCAACAGAGCAAATGCGGCTCGATGCTACAGATGTGTCGTTATCTCTAGTAGATGCAGGTTGATATGGCGTTTGTGGTTCGGTTTTTATCAAAATGTGTCTCAAGAGGTTAGTTGCGTCACACGGGCCATCAAATGGGTCACGACAAAGCTATTATGTCACTCGCACAAGCATATGCGGTGCAACAAAGAATTTGCATTGCATAGACTATCAATTGCATTGTTTCGTATACCTGTACCTGCCAAAAAAAATAAACCGTACGAGAATCTGCAAAAACGTGTTAAAAAAAGAAAAAGTCGGGTTCACCAATGTGATTGAGGATTTTATGCATAGATCAAGATTAGATTAGAAACATTGCATGCATATTATATCAAAACCCACAATGACAATAGAATGCATAGGAAAATAAAGTAAAGAACAAATAGGAGAGATCTCACCCAGTCCTTCCTCCTCCATGGTTGACTTCCATTGCACATTCTAGCTTTTTGTGATGATGAGTGTGCCCTCAGATTGGGATGAGCATACTATGTTGACTAGCCCTAAGCAAAGTTTTGAAAGATTTCAATACAAAATGAAAGATAAGATTAATCCTACATGCAAGATGATGAAGAAGAAGATAAAATTTAGAAATAGATCAAAGATATTAAGATATTGATAAGAGATGTCAAAATGAAGACAAAATTGACATTTTATAGAAAATGCAATTTTGTATGGACGAATGAGATTAAAGATTGATAAGTGCCCTAGAATTTATGGTCAAGATTCAAAATAACAACCCCTTAATTAGGGTTAGGGAAAATCTAGGATGAAATTCAAATTGAGTGGACAAGATTTAATTTAAGAAATTAAATCAAGGAATGAGATGAGAATTAGCAAGTAGAAAAAGGATGAGATGGAAAATCAAGTCATTTTTGAAATTACTTACTTTGTGGAGAGAAATGCTATTTTGAAATTAATATTTTAAATTAATTCCAAAATGGTGAATTCATGTGATAGCAAATAATAATAATTTAAAATTATATACCTGGAAGGAGGGAAATTGCCAATTTAAATAAAATGCTTTCATTTAAATTTAGAAAGAAAATCAATAAGACAATTTAATAATTAAAAGTATTCAATTGTGGAGGAAAATTAGAAAGTGGGTAATTTTAAATATTATTTTATTTAAAATTAGAAAGAATGTTGAAGAGGATAATAATTAAATAAATAATAAGAATTTATTTAATTATGAGCAAACATAAATGATTAATGATGTATTAAATAAATAAATAAAGTTTATTTATTTAAATAATCATGAGGAAGCAATGGACTAATAATAATTAAATAAATTTAGGAATTTATTTAATTATAGAGTGACATAAACAATTAGCGACGTATTTAAATAATAAATTTAATTTATTTAAATTTTCAAGAGGAATAAAAGACCTGAATTAATTAAATAATTCAAAATTATTTAATTAATAGTTGGCATTGGACTATAGGATATAATTAATTGTTTTAATTATGTTGAGACGAAGCATGATATAGAAAAATGTGGTTTGCGGGTCTAGGCTATTTTTATGTGTCTACAGACACTAGTGCATCATATGTATGTCCATGTATTATGTTAGAATCATATATATATTTTTATTTGGTAGTCATTTCTAAGAATTATTCCTCTTCTTTCCTTCCCAATTCAATGAGAATAGTTTGAAAGAATTCCAAATGGCTCATCGACAAACTCTTGCATATTCTTCTCTTGTTTGAATCTAAATTTTCATTTTCACACTCTTGCACTCTCAATATCTACATCTCTCTATAGAAATCTTATAGCAATCTCTTTCAAATCTCTTTTTCTTCTTCTAGGATTCATCAAGCCTTACCAGGTAATATCATTCTAGTTTCTAATTTTTATTTTAATTTTTTTTTTGTTGTGCACTTGACACCTTGGGGTTATCACATACCTTCTCTTTAATTTTATTTCCACCATGGCACATTCACAACGCTAATCATTCCCTCACATTTGGGATATGATCATCAACACACCATTTTCTATCTATCTATCTATTGAATATCATGAAGGTATAAATATCAAAGAAGAGATTTGACTAGGGTAATTCCACAAAAATATCCAAACATTTTTCATTTTCCTTTTTATTTTAGGTATTTTAAAGACACTCAATTGTGTAGAGGTAAGTTCTTTCTTATTTTTAAATTCATTTAAATCAATTTTTTATTTAAACAATGTAAATCTTATTATTTATTTTATTACTTTATATCTTCATTACATAGTATTTTTTGGTGCATTTTGTCTTTTGGTGTTGCAAATTGCATGGATAATAAGATTAGATTTTATCATTTTCACAAAAAATCTACATAAATATTCATATAGATGATAGCACAACACATGGATTTATACACGACATGTTGGAATCCTAGGTAGTGACTTCCTCCATTTGGATCTATGTTCCTCTACTTTTCATCTATTCCATTCTATAATTTATTTTTATAAATTATTATTTCATTTTCTAAAAAAGAGTCTTTAACCAACTCTCTTCTATTATTATAGCTAAATAAAACTCTTTCATTTAAACTAGTTTCTAGATTGTAACTTATTTTATTAAACATTAGAAAAGTAGTCTCAATCCTAATGTTAAAGTAGGAAAAAACATTTGTCTAATACATTGTAGCTAAATTATCATTTTTCCTCCTCTACAATAATAAGATGCATCACATGATAGAAGACCATGATGGTATTATTATGATGTGTGCTATAAGAAAATTTCTAAAGAAAGAAGATGTTATAATACACAACAATACGAAAGACCATGAATACATAAGTTCCTTCAAATTCCCCTTTAAATAATTGAAGTCAATATCTAGAAATGGATCTTGCCTAAGTGAATGGCTCATATTTTGCATGCACCAACTATATTAAATATTTTCTCCCTTTTCCACTCAAATTTTAAATTTGATTTTGTCTTTTCTTGAATGTTAGAGATTTTGAATTCTCCCCTAACATGTCACAATTTTGCACTTTTAGTGAGCTAGTAAACTTGGTCAGACTTTTTCAAGGTTTAATTTTTTTAAAAATTGGTGACATTGAGAAATATTCCACTTCTTCACCCCTTTTCTTCCTTTTTTATACCTAATAGACTCTTTCTTGTCACACATTTTTTCCTTTTGTGAACCCTTTTTTATATTTCATATAGTTTATGATCTCACAAACTTTACAACATCTTGAACCCCACGAATTCTTCCTTCTCTTATCATACTTTCTCTATCACACTTTTCTCAAGTTTGTAAACCTTAGAACTTTATGACAATCCTTTGCCACATCTTCACACTTTTTTCTAATTTTATGAACCTTGTGGTGAACCAAGCCTTGTCCCTTTTTCATATTATTTTCTAACTT
Source organism: Sequoiadendron giganteum (assembly GCA_007115665.2). Lineage (NCBI taxonomy): Eukaryota > Viridiplantae > Streptophyta > Pinopsida > Cupressales > Cupressaceae > Sequoiadendron > Sequoiadendron giganteum. The sequence continues at coordinate 82,078,075 of CM021100.1, read as the reverse complement.
ATGAGTGTAGCCAAAAATCAAACTTGCCAACCTCAAAATTATTCCTCTTCAACTTTCCAAGTCATATGACATTGATCTCAAACAATATTTGTCTCACTAGATATTAGAAATGGTCTTTTAAGTCACAAAGATAGATTATTCAAAAATGATACATTACCTTGTAGTTGGGTAGCCTTCCACAACCCATGATGAGACCACATTATTAAAGTAAGAAAATAACACATGGAATTTTCTTTCTAGCTTTCATGCTTGTGTAGTCTATTTATATGCAACCCTACACTCTTAGTTAGTTTTGACATATGTTAACCTATAAAACATAATCTTGCAAAGAATTAGTAGTATTAACGCTTATCATGATCAAATAAAAAACAATTTAATCTAATGAGTTTACCAATTTCTTATTGTTTTTTATAAGATAAGTAGGGAAGGGCCCTGATCTCGTACAAAGCAAACAACAGGGCTGAACAACCAACAAAATAGACTGACCAAACAAAGCAACCGGTTAGAATAGCAAGGCCAGAACAAAAAAAAAAAAAGACTAGTAGCAAACAAAGCTACCAACAAAGATAGACTAGAAACATCTCAAGCACCAAAACCAAGACCCATCGACATTATCAAACAATACATTATGAGTTTACCAATTTCTTATCATGTTATTCAAAATACATTATCAAATAAGATAAAACCTAACCAACTTCAAACTAAAATGTTTGCCACAACTTTTATGCCAAGTTAATCTAACTTGAATCTCATATAAAACACTTTGACAATTTAATGAAATTTAAAAAATTAAATTATAAAAATAATTATATATAAAAAATCAATAAATCATATTATTGTTACATTTATGCCTTGGAGTGGGGCTTTGCAAAAAGCATTGTTATTTTGCTTGCAACGGAGTGATGTGTAAAATATGATAAGCCATATAAGGAAAGAATAAAGTATATATTACATTGGATTGTGACAAAATCACTTACCATTGAAGTAAAGAACAAAGTTAAAAAATGTAAAGACCAAGATATTCTCACATCATATAATGGCCCAATAATAGAAGGAAAAGCAGTGAAGGAAAGAATAAAGTTAAAGAATGTGAAGACCAAGATATTCTCACATCTATCATGGCCCAAAGATATGCCAACTTTAACCGTACGAACTTCTGTGTAGAGAAATGTGGAATAGACCAGCGGTGTAATGGTATTCAATCGACATCGTCCAGATTAAGTTTAAAAGCTGCATGAGGCCCCTTACAGTGTAAATATAACGTATATATACACCGTCAAATTTGTGGGATGGATGTTATTTCATTGTTTGAGTTATTTCCAGTCAACGAGATCCACTCAATCACCTTTTAGGTGGTACCCATTTGGCGTGTCCCTAAGAAAACAATTGATTCCAATTAAAAGAGGCGAGATTTTTAGTAGGGATCTCACTTTGTTAGCATTTAAATACATGGAAACATTTGAATGCTGACAATCTCATCTGCTGCATTGCTCTTTTAAGTATTTCATTGTCGTAGTCTGTTTGTGTTGAGTTTAGGAGGGTTGGGATTGCAAATGGAGTATAATCTGGATGACTGGAAGATGGTACTTGCTCCATCCGCGCTCATAATATGCATTCTATGGGACATTGCAGTAGACGTAGCCGAGGATTACCGGAATGGAAAAATAAGTGCCTGGGTTCCAAGGAATCTCTTTGTTTTAAGTGCTCTCACGATACAAATTCTCGGTTACGTTGATGTTCAGAAAGTGAATGTTTTTGGGCCCTCCAATGAAAAGAACATGCAAGAGCTGGTTGATAACCAGCTGAGAATGGATGCGGCGAGACTGACAATGTGTTGTTTTTGTGGGATGTCTTCTGCCTGGGATGGCCACGGTGGGCACCTTTGGGAGATGGAGCAACGTAGCCGCCCTGTTTGTAAGTTTGTCTTTCCACATTGCTACGGAAATTTATGCATTGCAGAATGTTAATAACTTTAAAGTCCAAAGTGAAGCAGGCCCGTGGTTCATTTCATCTGGCGTGGTTCTCCTACTCGGAGCCTCATCTCTCCTCTTTATGTTAGGGGTAGTCATCTTAGATGGTAAGTTTATGCGTGATCTTCTCCGTCCCGATGATATAGATTTGGAAGATCAAGGCGATAAGTGGAAGACGTTAGAAAGTGGGGTGATGAAGTCATGGGTTGCAGCTCGTGCATGGAAGACGCGCTACTTTATAGGTAGCTCAATGTTCAGTCCAGGTGCAGGAATGATTGTCACAATTTGTGTAGCCGTCATGGTCGCTAAAGTGGCATGTCGTTCGTCTCTTCTTCAGCATAAAAATGGAGGAGGTAATTTGATATTTTATCTTCAGTGCACTTTCATTTTAGTTGGATGGATCCTCATGGCCCGGCTTAAACGTCACACACTAAGCTTTGACTGCTTAGTGTGGACGTGCCGTGGGGCCCACTCGCCACCCGCAATTTCTTTTTCACTTTTTCCAAAGGCCTTTCGTTGCCGTTCATCGTCCCCGTAACCCGTTGGCCGTTATGTCCACGATAAAAAATGTATTGCTGCTCAGTTTGCGTCCAACCACCACTGAGGATTTATTGCTGCTCCAACTACTCTACATTTCCCGCGTCAAAATTTTGGGCGCTACTTTATCTATTGAATCTTTGCATTGTCTCTCTCAGGCGCATTCGTTTGTCTTTCCTAAAGTTGCAGAAGCTCTGTTCGCACGGTGAAATTGCTGGACCTGATTGAGCACCAATTGCTGTCAAAAGTGTATGATCATTTTCATCAATATTTTGCAAATTTAAACTGGTAAGCTTTTTAATTTTTATTTGATTTGCAGTTTTAAAATTCATAAGTTTCAAATAATTGAAAGGGATAGTTATAATATGCCTGCTTTTTGGGGAAGAGATCTCCATCCAGTCTTGCCATGAGATCCAATATAATCAGTCAATAGTTTGTCTTCGTATGCACTCCAAGCTCTTCTATTGGGCTTTAATTTTTTATTTGATTTGCAGTTTTTAATTTTATTTCTTAAGTGATGTACTTATCATTCCATGATTCCTCAGCATGCATGTTTTCCACGGCAGTTGCAACTGCATCTCACAAATTTCCTCTAACCTGCAAGCTTTGATAGATGTCCATTGCCCATACCCTGTTTCAATGCTTCCATAGATAAAATATGCAGGGAAAATGGTAGAAAGATTACGAGATATAAATGGTTGGGGCAATTATCTATATTTATTTTTCAAATGATTTAACAATTTAAAAGTAGGATTTTATTTTAAAAATAGAGAAAAGAAAAGAAAAGAAAAGGAGACCTCATGTGAAGCAAAATATGTCACCAAATGTCTCTGTTGATAAGGACTGGATAGAAAGAATAAATTTCTTCCTCAATATGTAGGCACTTCTTTACAATCTGCCTAGTTTTAGGGGGGACAATTATTAATATGTCACCAAATGTCTCTGTTGATAAGGGCTGGATAGAAAGAATAAATTTCTTCCTCAATTTGTAGGCACTTCTTTACAATCTGCCTAGTTTTAGGGGGGACAATTATTAGCCATCATATTCTTCATTATATGTGTAGTAACTCATTTAGATAGTATGATACTTTTCCTTTAATAGTATTATTTCCCTAATGAGTGTCAATTACACAAAATGGACTAAAAAAGTATAATTAATCTAGATGGCTTACAATCTAGATAATTATATAATTTCCATCATTGATTATTATTACTATTTTTAATTTGGGATACCCTCTCATATATATATTTGTGCATGCATGAAAAGAGGGAAATTTAATAATTAAAGGTGCATATCTCTAAATTTAACCTGTTTGTTTTACTCCTCTTTTCATGAATTTCATAAATGTGCAATCTTAACACTCAACTTGGGTCATTTGACAAACAATATTGAACCATCATCTATATCTACTTTACAAATAATCTCAATCTAGACCAATCCATATTTAAATGGTTTCTACCTTCTTAGACTATAACATAACCACCATCTTGTTCCTTGGATTAGGTCATGTTGTGGCCTACTCATGCCAATTTAAATTTCACCAACTATTGAAGCTTTCTAAAAATGTGATTGTTATTCCATTAATCTCCATGACAACGTCCCAACTTGTGTCTATGATTTGTATTGAAGGACATCAATGGATCTCGTTTAGGATAATCAATTATTCTTAGCATACAATATTAGTTAGAACATTTAAAATATAGGTGCATCAATATTTGCATAATTTCTTATTATTTTTTAATCTTTGTACATCAATGAGGCATGACTATTATCAAGCAAGCTATAATGTTATTCCTTTTATTTTATTATAGGAATCCAAATTTTATTTTCAATATCACAACCCATTTTCAAACTTGTGTACAAGTGTATGCAAGCTATTTCTATAGGTGAACAAAGAAACAAACCACACTTGTTATACTAGATTGAGTGGGTGTCCTAGTCCCAAGACTAGGCCATGTGTGATTATATTTTAGAAAACACAATTCTTTCAATATGTGTCACCCAACGTACTAATCTTTTCTTTGGTAATCAATCATTTTTCTAGTCTTTTGTCATAATGTATTAAATGGACAAAGAGATCAAACTTGACATAATGTCAAAATCCACATAAAAATATTGATCCAATTTTAATTTTATTTTCTTAATGTCAATTGTTTGAATCCCGACATTTATTTCAATAAAAACTCTTTTAAATTAATTAGAATTAGACATACATCTTTGATTAATCTATATTTTTTAAATCTACAATTTAAATATAACATATTTAAATATATATTATAATATTTCAAAATTTCAAAATTAGATAATAAAGAAATTGAACTTTTTAACTGTTTTATAATAAATTAAAAACATCAAAATACACAAAATGATATAAAGATACAATGGTGTGAAAGAAAAATTATGCCCGAATCAGTTTTATTTTTACTTTGTCCTAAGAAAATCACATTTTGTTAAGCTTTTTCCATTAAAATATTTAAAAGCATATCTTTAAAATCCAAATAATCCACACAAAGTGTATTGAAAAACCCTAAGATATTGAAGGTTCTATTTTTACATCCGATTAAAAGGAATAATCTCCAGCATTTGTGCCAGGAAACATTGATAGGACAAATTACAGGTTGGGTTTTACAGATCTTATGAGATAGGTTGGATCGATATACAAAATATGTGCTTGAATACGATGCTTCAAAATTCAGTGAAGAAAATCCAAGACAAATTCAAAAAATCATAAGAACTGTTTCTAGATTGCAGCCAAGGAAAACCTAGACTGATTCAAAAAATCAACCAACTTATTTTATTTAACAACATCATGAAAAAATTGAAAAAATTAAAAAAACAATGGCTGCAGTAAGAAATCTACATATGCTTAGAAGCATTGCTTGGCTGATAACTAACTAACTACTCCGGGCTTGGCCAGTCCATTCATCTGTAAAATGGAGAAGCAAGGAATGACTACTAACACCACCAAATTATAACTGCTAACACCACCAAATTATAATCTTAGTTTAATTTGGTTTAACTATTAAAATTACTATTTATTTTATCTCTAGAAATTAACATTTGGCACCAAAGTGGGTTGTTTGATCTATTTAATAAGAAGGGTGTGCCTTGCCTAGTAGAGAGGAAAGAAATATACCAATACTAAAAATAGAGTTTTGCAATTGAATAGTAGAAATTGTGAAGAGAGTAGAATACTTTATTTTAGAGTATCATCTTGTTTGAAGGTAAAAAAGAATAGGCTTTACGAAAGATAAATTAATTATTTTCTTTTCTTCTTTGGTTTCAAGATATGTCTTCTACTTGTAGTGATTTAAATTTATTTCAGCCCTATATATTTTTTTTGCAAATGTGAAAATTATGATTTTTCGAGTACTAAAATGAAGATACCATTTCTCAAGATTGTGGGATTTAGTTGAAAGTGGTTACTCAAAACTTGCATGTGCACATGTTCTTGCCACAATGAAGTGGAGTAATAACTATGCCAAAGTGTTATGTTGCAATGACTATCTCCTTCCTTGGTGACAATTTACTTTATATGTTTGACAAGATTTTGTATTTAAATAGATTCTCCCATCTTTATGAATAAAATATTGAGACCTTGATGACAATGCTTCAATGGTATGGGATTATTAATGGAGATGATTATCTTATGTATGACTAGGTGCATGGAATTCATCATGATAATACCTTTCTTATTTATGGTAGTCATTGAGGTAATGATGATTATCAACATGTCTAGAGGTCAATGTTAGAGTTTGAGGGTAGCAAGGTCCCAAGTGCCATGATTATCATTGATATTGATAATGAAAATTTCCCATTAATAAGGGAAGACATTATAGTAGTTCCATAATAATTTATATACTTCTTGAATATTATTGGTTACCATTATGCTTTTGACTTGAGGAGACACATATAACACAACATACCGTAATATTATTTCTAAGATTAAGGATAGTGATGATTGTCATGACCATATGAGTAGTTGTGTCTATTATGATTATCGTTATACAATATACTTGGGATATTGTATTGTGTAGTTTGTATAAGGCTAAGGCATTAAGACTCATTGAATGGAGTCCCTTCATTGTCTTTCTAATACCATGATTGTCATCACTCATGTAATTGTCCTCATTTGTAAGTCTTCCAAATTTTATCATAGATTTCAATGATACCATGACTCAGGGACTTCCTTAGAAGGAAATGACTATCCATAGTAGTATTATGGTATTTGCTAACAACCCAACTTCCTTTCTTTCTCGTAATATTATTTAGGGTGGTTTTATAGCAATCAATGAGAAAATGAGCAACAAGTCTATGCTCTAAGGTACATAACAATCATGAATATTACTATGTCTTGGCATCCTTCATTACTAATATGAGGGCCTTATCATCGAAAAAAAAGGCTAGTTTGTAATTTCACACTCAATAAAATCAAACAAGGACAATTGTATTTGTTATTCATGACAATATTTTGACTTTACGATAATGCTATCTTAGTGATACTAGATGTATTTTATGACAATTTTTAAGTGATGTTAAATTATCATGAAAATCCTATTAGGTGATTCAAGACTAGCCAATTGGTGATTACTATCCTATAAGAGAAAAATGGTAGAGTTTTACATGAAATGATCTTAGTCTTGATACTAGCATTTATGAAATAGTCCTCTTTGTTTTTGGTTGACTTCTAATTGATGCCTAACAACAAGGTGGAAACCTTCATAATTTAGTACCTAATGAATTTCTATGTAGAATATATTATTGTTATTGTTGTTGATTATGATAACCTTAATAAGACTATATAGGCACATGATCATCCTATAAGATTTATAGTATCCTTAATAACAATAACTATCCTAATGGTTATGGATTTAATGATTTATTTTGGAAGGTAACTTTATGGGTTAAGAAACTAAACTCTATTGTGTTGCATTATTTCTTGGGTTAATACTATCTTATGTTGTTGTAATAGTCCTAGGATGCCATTTATTGTTGACAATGTGGTTGTTCTCAAATGGTGTTGACTATTCCACCTAGTTTTGTGACATATCTTTCTTATTTCCTAGTAGATTATTACCTTTGTGAGGAATTTATTTTTACACTTCTTTTATAATTATAAAGTTGGTAAGGAAGAGATAACTTGCTATTTAGGGTTTGGAAAAAGTACTTGTCAAGGTTATTTTCAAATGCTATGAGAATTGAATGTTGATCACCCAAATAAAATAACCATCTTTACGGTGTAGGAAGCTCATGTAGGATGATAAAGAGTTTTTAGGGGTTAGTCTCATGGTGAGTTCCTAGATATTTTTCTAATGTATGAATGATAGTAACATAACATAAAATTACCATGATTACAATCTCAACACTCAAATTCTCTAATTTCAATCATCTTTGCCATAATTATGTGAGATGAAGTAGGATATTTGGTAGTTTAAAATACATTTTATGGATATTTACTCATATATATTTATTCAATTGTTATAGATCATAAAAACCTAACTTGATTAATTTTAGAAGCATCCCCAATTTGAGGATAAAGAGAGTGCATAGTACAAATGTTATATTTTTTAATTTAGTGGAGAGATTTAAATAGTGTCATACAAGTTACTTTAAATTTCAACAACTGGGTAATTCAACTTGAGGGTTTAGGATTAAACATACAAATGCACATAACTAAATAAGAAGCAATGAAAACCCATTCATGAGAACTTTCCTTGACAAATTAAAACACATTAATTATACATTTGAGAACTTTCTTTCCAAGCACAAAGAAAGGAAATTGTTAAAAGATATTTTTAACTCATAAACATATTCATGACAAGAATCATTTCATCTCTAACCAATAACCATGAAATGCAAATGCAAGTAGTGGAGACAAGCTCCGACACATATTGAAGGATCTTAGAAAATCATACATGTGCTTTGTGAAGAGCACATGGACTTGAAAGACCTTCCAAAATCATAAACACATGAAAATATCTAATATGAATGGCCAACTAGGGCTTTCTAGAAGCGTTTAGATTATTTTGAACACATCTACTATTATTCGTAAGTCAAATTTTTTATTCAAATGAAAGAAAAGTCATTTTATGACATGTTACTAAAGTTTAATATGTATGCAAATCCTATTGTGTATTTTTGATATTGAAATTAACCAAATCATATCATATTGAATTTCAATATTCATTATTGATTTCACTTTTATAATCATTGCCAACATCAATATTCGATATCCTTAGGATCTTTACCTCTAATTGTGTCAATGGGCATAATTAAAATAATTTAACCTCTACATGTTTTGAATGGTTATCAAACATTTCTAGAATTTCTACCAAGTTTGTTATATCATGTGTGGACATTTTTAGTTAGATTCTAACATTTTTGTTTGTCTACTAGATGGACGTTGATTGGTCTCACATCATGGAAAAAAATGTTCAACATCCCCCTAGGGGGAAGTTCTCCTACAAAGACCTATCATGGGAGACATATATCCTTAAAGGCTCACAGTTTCTTTCAGCTTGGATTGAGGATGATAGATTAAATGACTTTATTGAGGGAGAGAATTCAAGAGACTCCTACCCAACTGAATTTTACGAGAGTCACATAAGGAAACACACTTCTAATACAAAAACTAGGATTAATAGTCATTTGAAATACAACATGTAAGAATCATATGTTAACTACAAATGTTTATACTTACTATTGTGTAGTGCAAAATTGTCTCTAATAATTGGTCAACTGTATTTATTAATATTTTGAAGATTATTTATGATTTGCATAGGTATTGGTGTGCGTATGGACCAGATGACTATAGGGAAAAAGATGCAACACCTTTTGATCCTACTTCGGTTCCTAAATTGGGGAAAGGTAGTAGACCTGGTCGTAAACATATACAATGTGGTTGTACCTGTCATTTTAGCATACGAATCATGGTTTGTAGGCCAAACCATGTTTTGATATGGTACCACCAGGTTGAACATGTGGACAATAAAGGCATACCTTGTCACGGTCAAATAAATGAGTTTTTGGGAACAAGGTCCTTCTTTGCACCACATATTAGCAAACAATTGCATGAGTGGGTGGAGTCATTATTATTGCTTGGCATGCCTGCAGATGCAGTGCATAAAAAACATAAGCAAATGGTGCATGAGAAGATGACCATGTTTGAAGGCCAATCTTCTAGGGATGATTTTCTTACCATGGATGACATTGCAAATATTGATCGTAAAATTAAGACATCAAGCTACATGTTTGATAGTAATGATGCTCTTTTGATGCAACAATGGGTTTTGGCAAACCCTGAAAAGTGGTTTGCATATCAAGAGTATAGTGCCACTGTTGTTGATGGAGATGGACAAATCCCATTTGTTTTGGGAATTCAATTACTAGAGCAACTTGACTAGATGCTTCAATATGGCCACAACAACATATTGGCCATGGATTCTACATTTGGTACTAATGCAATGAAGGTATGTTATGTATTCCTTACTATGTATATTTGAATTGAAAATGTTTACAATCAAATAAAAAATAGTATTGATGTACACATTGTACCTTATGTCATACAACAGTTTCAATTGTATACAATTCTTGCGTTCGACTCAAAGCATATGGGGGTGCCTGTGGCATGGGTCATTATGTCCAAGTCTTGTGCATATGATATTGCATATTAGATGCACATTCTTCTCCAACGAGTTCACTTGAAGAATATTGATTGGAGACTAAATGCATTCATGGTGGATGATGCAGCTGCTAAGATCAAAGCTATTAGGTATTTTATTTTTCATTAAAACTTTGTATGTTTTTGTAAATATTTTAATACATCACATGTAAGAATATTAAATATTGAGTAAAATTATTCATGATGCAGAGAAGTGTTTCAGTGTGATGTATATCTATGCTCTTGGCATCTTAGACGTGCATGGTTGAAAAATTTGATCACAAAGGTCAAAGATAATGTAGACAGATGAGAGATGTTTGATAGACTTGGATATATCATGCATCGTTCAATAGATGAGGATTCTACAAGGAATGAGGTTCACAAATTTATTGAAGAGTTTAAATATACACAACCGTCATTCATTGAATATTTTAAGGGACGATGGTCTGACAGAATGAGTATGTGGGCTAGATGTTGCCATACATTAAAGCATGCAGGGCAAGAGACAAATGGTGCCATAGAGTCCTGCCACTCACACATAAAGAGATGATTCTTGAAAACAGTCGAGCGTGCTGCAAATCGTCGTGTTGATTGGTTGGTACATCAACTAACAACACATGTTTATGTCTATTATTGGTGGGTGCAAGTTAGCAAGAAACATGGTTTCTATAGGAACTTTGATATTGAGAAGATTGAAAACACATCTTGGGTTTGAGCCTTGCAAATTCCAGATGACCATGTTACATTCAATGGCACTGATGATCGCATAGCATGGGTGACAAGTGAAATCAATCCTTGTTTTTGATATGAGGTGTATAGATCATCAACTGATTTATGTATGTGCTCTTGCAACTTTTCAATACAAGGATACATGTGCAAGCATGTGATCAAAGTGAACTTGATGAGGGAGAGACGACATCTATCTAACAACTTGCATGAAGACCTTGATAATATTGTTGATACAGTTGATTATATAGAAGATGGATGCACTACCAGTGTCTCTAATCATTTGGTAGATGAAAAAAATAATTCTTTTATTCTATTGGTTATCATTCTTTGCAAAAAAATGTTTTTTAAATGTGTTGCAATGTCACTGTAGGAAATTGATGAATTTGATGGGATTAGAGGTAATGAAAAATGCCATCTCTTGGAGGATTATTCTGTACATACACAGGTGACATTATAACCACATTTTTCTCATTCCAATTCATGTTAGTTTGATTAGTAATTTTTAAAATATTCCTATTTTTGTTTGTAGACTATTGACAACAGAGATGGAGATGCAACGATAGAAAAGAAGTTGCAACTAACAGACATGCTTCAAGGAATTTTGACTGACACATCTGATTTGGCAACACTTACTTTCATTGAGAATATTTTAAAGGATTTATCAAACAAGGTCAAAAGTAGACACATCTCATCGCAGCTCGGATTAGACCATCCAAGTGTGCATCCATTTCACCCTGTACAAGATGGATTTGGTCACACTCTTCACCGACAAAAAGACTTGATTGAGTGCATGAATGTGAGGAGAAGGCTGAGTATCTCCAGCAAAACACCTAAGTTTCCACAAATTCCACGAAATCTTAAGTGTCGAAATTGGTTTGATGATCTTGATAGGGAAAATGAACAAGGCAAGGATCATACCCAATACAATGAACACAATCTTGACATGGTTGACAACACAGAGTTTGGAACCATGCAAGATACTATTGCAAGCACGCATAATTTTATTGAGAACACATAGGATAGTGTCATCATACTCAAGTTTAGTTGTGTACTAGAAGCATTTTTAAGACTTAGGAATGCCATCATTTTATTTTGAATGTTACCAACATAACTGAAATGTTTGTCAATTTCCAATTAGTTGAATTGCCCACATTGACATTTGAAATCCTTGGGATCTTTACCTGTAATTTCTTAGTTCTTTTATGTCTAAACTACTTCTATTATTTCCAACAAGCTACCATATTGTGTTCTCTATGCAAATTCTTAAATTTGTCTTGCTATCAATTTTTTGAATCTAGGTAGTAGTTGGTGAGTTAATTATAAAATGTTTCATATGGCTGAAGCCAACTAAAGAGAACGATGTCTAGACCATAGTTCCATTGACTTTTTATGATATCCAATTGTAATTCTCTAAATTTGATTTCTATAATTTTTATATATTTTCTCTTTTGTATGAGAATGCCATTATTAATATATGAGAGTTTATAAAAGGATGTCTTTCCCTTTTCATTGCAAAATTGAGTGCATATAATGTCAAAATTTCTTTAAGTATTATAAGACAAACCTTGTACTACTTAGATATGTAGGGAGATTGTATAGATTACTTGCATGGCTATAAAGCTTGATGATTATGCTAGCTTTCCCAAATAACTGTCACCTTTTTTGGTAGTTTTGATGATTTGGTAGGATTTTATAATACTTGAATGGTTTGGTCTTTGATGAGGTTGATAGAGGGTATGAGGAACCATTCTATATATTTGTATAAGCATGAGGTCCTATGTAGATATGGAGTCTATATGGCCACTAGGTGATATCCAGGTATTTTATGACAAAGCTCAAGGTTAAGGTAAGGATATAAGAGTTAATATTTGTTGATGAAAAATCATATGTATTAGGATTGAAGGGTACTTGAACTTCTTATTAATTTTGAAATACTTTAGTTGTATGATTAAATTTGACCATCTAGGAAACCTTATAAACCTATCTATAAGAGCTCTCTTAGTGATGTTTTAAAGATTATGTTCACTATTGTTGATTATATGTTTGATAGAATTTGCATGTACAACATTATTGAAGAAATAATGAACCATTTGCACATAATTTCAACACTCTTTATCAAAAGTTCATAATTTGTAAGTCAATTTTAAAAACTTGATAACATGCATTTGGTTAAAATTTTGTAGCATATATGTGGTTTTTAAAAATGTTTGACAACATATATCTTTTGGTATAAAAATGTGAAAGCTAATAACTTTTTTGATGTAGGTGAGCAAAATGTCATATAATGCGCATAAATGGGTATTTGATTGGTTGTCCAGCTATCACTACCATCTTCCATGGAATGTCCTCCTTTGTATAGAGGAATTGGGTGTCCCCCATTGGTTGAGAGACAAGATGGTGAATAGAATTAACACAAATCGGCCAAGGATTAGTCTAAGCTTTCATGATAAATGACTGACTATATGCAACCCCTTCTTATGCATGAATGAGCACACATGATTTTCAAAATAAGAGTGTTGAATGTAAAGTTGGCTGCATGTGTACATACATGTCTTGAAAGTATATGTGAAACTCTAATTTTGATATCTAAATATTTAATATGGAGAATAGGACATGATGATTAGAATTTACATTATAATCTCTCTATAAAAATTTATTTTAATAGTATCTCTCTATGTTTCACAATAACTAAAGTACAAGGTTAAAAGAATGTATATGTATATTTCCTATTACATCTAACAAAATTCCTTTATCCTTTATCCTTTGATGGATGTCCATACCCTGTTACAAACCTCCCATTTTGGCTTAGGTAGGGAGGATATTGGAAAAGGTCGTGGAGTATTGTTTTACACCTATCAATTGCATTTGCTTGAAATTTTATAAAGCCTTTTCAACAAATCCATTTTGTGCATATCTTGCAATCAAGGCATTCCATGAGAACACATTTCTTTGAGGAATTCTATCAGACAATTCATGTACTTTGTCTATGCTTAGACATTTTAGATCTCTTGCCATAATGGTATTCCATGAGATGACATCTTTGAGGCATTATGTGAAACAATTCATGTTCCTTGTCTATGCTTCCATGTCTACTTGGGTAGTTACACCTGCCCTGTCTATGCTTCCACATTTCGCATACCTGTCTACTTGATAGTTATAGCCACAACATTTGACAAACTTCTATCCTTACAAAAATCCCCCTTCCACTATGCTTTAATGGATTTCCATACCCTGCTCCCATCTTTTCCAAAGTAGGGAGGATACTTGCAAAGGTTATGAAATGTGGCTTTGCACCTGCCAATTGCATTTTCTTGAAAGTTTCAATATCCTTTTTAATGATTCCATTTTGTGCATATCCTGCAATCATGGAATTCCATGAGATGACATCTCTTTAAGGCATTCTGTCAAACACTTCACGTGCCTTGTCCATTCTTCCATATTTTGCATACATGTCTACTAGACCATTTCCAGCTCTAATATCTGACAAAAATTCTCTTTCCATTATGCTTTAATGGATGCCAATGTTTTGTTCTGAAGCTCCCATTTTGGCACAGGCAGGGAGGATGCTGGTACACGTGCCTTGTCCATATTTTGCATACATGTCTACTAGACCATTTCCAGCTCTAATATCTGACAAAAATCCTCTTTCCATTATGCTTTAATGGATGCCAATGTTCTGTTCTGAAGCTCCCATTTTGGCACAGGCAGGGAGGATGCTGGTACACGTGCCTTGTCCATATTTTGCATACATGTCTACTAGACCATTTCCAGCTCTAATATCTGACAAAAATCCTCTTTCCATTATGCTTTAATGGATGCCAATGTTCTGTTTTGAAGCTCCCATTTTGGCACAGGCAGGGAGGATGCTGGTACACGTGCCTTGTCCATATTTTGCATACATGTCTACTAGACCATTTCTAGCTCTAATATCTGACAAAAATCCTCTTTCCATTATGCTTTAATGGATGCCAATGTTCTGTTCTGAAGCTCCCATTTTGGCACAGGCAGGGAGGATGCTGGTACAGGTGCCTTGTCCATATTTTGCATACATGTCTACTAGACCATTTCTAGCTCTAATATCTGACAAAAATCCTCTTTCCATTATGCTTTAATGGATGCCAGTGTTCTGTTCTGAAGCTCCCATTTTGGCACAGGCAGGGAGGATGCTGGTACACGTGCCTTGTCCATATTTTGCATACATGTCTACTAAACCATTTCCAGCTCTAATATCTGACAAAAATCCTCTTTCCATTATGCTTTAATGGATGCCAATGTTCTATTTTGAAGCTCCCATTTTGGCATAGGCAAGAAGGATGCTGGCAAAGGCTGTAAAATTTGGCTTTACACCCGCATTGCATTTTCTTGAAAGTTTCTAAAGCCTTTTCAACAAATCCATTTTGTGCATATCCTGCAATCTTGCAACCATTGTAGTCCATGTGAGCACATTTCTTAGAGGTATGTTGTCACAGTCCAAGTGCCTTGTCTATTCTTCCACATTTTACATACATGTCTACCAGGGGAGTTACAATCTGTTTTGTGAATATCTTGCAATCAGACATTCCATGAGAACAAGTTTCTTCGAGGCATTCTGTTTAACAATTCACATGCCTTGTCTATGCTTCTGCATATGCAATCATGGCAATCCATGAGACCACATTTCTTAGAGGTATTTTGTCCAACAGTTCACGTGCTTTGTCTATTCTTCCACATTTAGCATACATGTCTATCAGGATAGCTGCAACTACAACATTTAACAAAAACCCTCAGCCAAAATCCTCTGTTATTTACCCTTCAACGGATGTCCATACCCTGTTCCAAACGTCCCATTTTCGCACAGGCAGGGAGGCTGTTGGCAAAGGTTTCTGTGACTGGCGAATCCTTATAAACAAATCCATTTTGCGTATATCCTGCAATCAGCCCCTGCAATCATGGAAGGAATCCTTGCGTAACAGTTCAGTGCTCGTCAAAACCTTGCTTCCGCGAACGGGAACCTTGAAAACCGGAAACGGCGAACGGTAACGGCAAATGGATCCTTCCAAACGGTGGTCGCCAACGGAAACGGAAAAAGCAAATACAAAAACGGCAACGGAAAAGGGCTCTGGGTAAACAGCACGAGATACCGGAATGACCGATGGCGAGTGGGCCCCACGGCACGTCCACACTAAGCAGTCAAAGCTTAGTGTGTGATGTTTAAGCCCGGCCGATCCTCATGCTCTCCAGATGGTTCAATGGGGCGCTTTATTGTCATAATTCAATCAAGCCAAGCCATTTCCTCGAAGTCGTAGGTTTCCTCTTTTTGCCAGTTGCCGTTGTACTGGGCCCATTAAGCCCTAGGCTGGCATATTTTCTTTTTTATCGGGAATTTAATTGGAGGAGTATTTTAATTTCCGTTTCCTGCGTTGTACCGCTCGTTCTATTGTGTGTTTTGGTTTTAGCAATCGGTTTACTGGTGTTGTTCTGCTGCATCTGTTGGAAATTCTCGGATCTGGTATTCGGCAGCCAGTTTGTTCAGCATCTTTGTAAACTTGATAAGATGGCCGCTTCTGTAAAGGATAAGTTCTCGGAGTACAGCTCAATACTGAGTGGCATGCATATCGAAAGAGATAAAGGCGCTTTCTAGATGGTGACTACGAAGTCATTTGATAGAATAAAGGGTAGGATGGATGAAGCTAATCAGAATGCACAAAGCTCCACAGTACTGCATTCAATAATGGGAAACAGTAGACTGTATCAAAATCAGCGTCTTCGCAAAGTAGATAGCCATTGGAACTGGACGGGAGCAATGCTAAGTATATTCAAAGCTATAGCTGATCTTAAGATTCGTGTGGATATGAGGGATGCGTTTGAAGCATATAGGGAGACACAGGATGTTATAAAGTTTGTGGAATGCCCGGAAAACATAGTCGTGGACCCCCTCAACATCTTTGGCACAATAAATATCATGTCCTTTATGGCCAATCTAATGTTTGAAGTAGAAATTTTCCATATGGAGAGAGAGTTGAGTCAGGGCTATGTAACATCTCTTGAAGAAAATCGAGAGATAGTAGAGCTAACAACACTAGAGCGGAAGAAAGTAGACGAATTGGTTCGAGACTTTATAAACCATTATTCAGGAGGGTCCAACACAGTTTTGACCAGACTGAAGGAATGTCGTTCTGACGAGTTGGGTGAAATGCTACGCGCATTGGTGGGCCATGTCATTGTTTCTTGTCTGTTAGAAGCTCCGGATGTGATAGCAAAATACACAAAACAGTGGGCACATAATTCAGATGAAAGGAAGATTGAAAGAGCCATTGAGGTCGCAGGAAAGGTGAGCGGACTCTTACAAAAGCTGATAAGAGATGGACAATTGGACATGCGTTGTACAGGCGGTCCTAGCGCACCAGAGGGATGAAACCTGTCCCTTTCAAATGTAATTCGTAATTTGTTTTTCAAATGCGCACCTAGATTTAGGTTTTAACAGATGTCGAGTTGAAATGTGGGATTTTTAAACTCATTTATTATTCGTTCCTTCCAAAGGAAGTTACTATAGTCTTCTTTTAAATAAAAATAAACTAGCTATGGCACCTTGTGCAATGGGTACGCAGAAGAGGTGTGGAAGGTCAATTAGGAAAAAATTGGTTTTTTTTTGCACATTTGTATAGTAAATGAGATCAATTGGTAGGTCATTTAGAAAATGTTTTTAATATTATTACTAATTTTTTATTTTTTTTTAAATTATAGAATAATATTATTATATATATTTTTTAAATTTTATGTATTAGCTATGATATTATTACATAAATATTTATTATTTATGTTGTTATTATATTAATCTATTATATTTATTATTTATGTATTAACTATTGTATTTCAAATAATTACATGTTAATAATCTCTCTTACAAATTTTATTTTTTATTTTATCTAATTAAATTTTATTTTATATTTTTAAGATAGATCAACATACATTAATAATAATTCCTAATTTATAAAATTATTATTTTTTATTACAATATTAATTATAAAACTTTTAAAAAAATTATTCTAAATTAAATTATTAAAAAAAAAATTATATTTTAATTTAAATAATAAATTCTATTTTATTTTGAAAGTCATTGATGATTCCTTTAAAGAAAGAAAGAAATAAATAAATAAAAACATGGATGTGAGCATTTAAATAAGCCTATTTTACCTACATAACTATGTGATAAGGGAAATCTAAATGCACTGAACAGTGAAAATGAACAGCTACGGAAAAGAAAATGGCTAACGTTCAAACAGAGGAATGAAATCCTTAGAAAATGGAAACAAGAAATGGGAAGGTCGGGTTAATGGGGCCCACGGGCAGTAATTTCCATTTTACCTAGCATAGTCTACAAATCCGCGTCAGAACCATAAATGCAAATTCAGGATGGAGCTCACCAAATTGAAAGTTGTGTTACCCTCGAGGATGAGACGAAAATTGAATAAAAATGATGGACGGCTCAGATGCATTTTCTTGTCAACCAAGGTCTCTGATGGCTTTTCAACCATCCGTGGTGAAAATGAGCTTTGAAAGTTCATATAGGAGATGCCTTCGACGTAATTATTCAATTTGGTTATGTGATTAATTACATGTTCGATTTTTAACATTTAATAGTTTCGTTTTCTATTAATATAGATTTTGTTAGTTTCTTAAATTTAAAATCTTTACTAATTTTTTATTTGATTTATTTTAAAAATTATTTTATGATTATATTTTCAATTAATTAAATATAATTTATTATCATAAAGTTAAACAATACTTTTTTTCACATCTAAAGTTTAAAATAATGAATTTTAAAATATAATTTAATTTAATATTATTTATATCAATGATATATTGCATATTATTTTTTACATGATACATCTATTATCGTACAATAACAAAATTGTGTTGTGTAATCCTAAAGAATAATGCATCTCTTATGGTAGCATTCATTATCTTCATTAGATACTTCTTCCTTGTAACAATAATCGTCAAAGTATTCATCCACACACATGTCTAGACTGTAATAAAATAATTACACAATATTCCAAAGGCATGTGAATTAGTTGTTTGTTTAAATTTCTTTTGAATCATTCTTTTGCTTCCATGTACCTTTGTGAAATGAAAACTTTTGTTTGTCTCAATTTGATTATGGAGGGAGGGAGAAGAGAATGACTTGAGAAGAAAATATAAAGCAAATTAGTAGTACAAAGAAACCTTAAGTGTTAATTTTGTGTTGAGGCCGCACTTGATGGTAATGATGGTGCCCATGGGAATGAACACCATATAGTTTAATAAAAAGGATTTGAAATAGAAGAGTTTACAATGTCTCTAGGCACTAAGTGTAAATTAGAGAAAGAGCTCCCTCTTATCCTTCATCCCCACTTGAAGTTCAAAGCTACTAAGTTTGTGGTCTATGATGAATTCAACAAACACAAAAAAGGGTAATTAATTACTTTCTACCATTTATAGTGGACATGGATAGGTATTATCTTTTATTTTCTAAATTTACTTATGAGATGTCGCAATGTAATTGTGCATAATTATTTAGTGTTAAGTTTTAAAATTTAGTGTACTATTTTCCTTTTATATGCCACTCACAAGTTGGTCCACTCAACATGGGAGCAAAAAATCCACACAAATCCTTTCCTAAAACTATCACTCTTCAATATGATGTTTTTTATATTTCTAATACTTATTTCAGGGATTGAAAACTCTATTAGGGTTTCAAACTTCAAATATTCTCCTATTAAGAATACTTTGATTTTTAAAAAATTTTTAAACTCTAAATTGAACATTTGAGCCCACTAGTTTTAAAAGTTTCTTCTTTGTAGTATGAAAGAGTCTAATTTCACGATTTAAGTGTGTATCACTAGAATTCTAAAATATGAGTTCAAATCTTTACACCTTAGGTCTAGAAGCTATCTTTCTAGAGTGGTTGGAGAGATTACAAAGTTATTAGAGTAAAATGACAAGGATACTAAAATAAACTTAAAATTAATAAAATAAATAAATGTATAATATGGTAGTCGTAATATACTAAAAAATAAATAATTTTTTCTTATATTTATAGTGGTGGTTTGAATATGATATTTATTGGAATAATATAGGCCTTTAGACGATCCCAGTATAAATTTTACAATACTCTAGAATGGAAGATTCTAGGAAAAGAGGGAAAGTCTACATACTTGAATGTTCTAGTAAACATTATTTCGAATTGCTTATTAGAGAAAATGATTAGTATGCACCTCAAGTACTATAATATTTTCTTAAGAAAGGCCTAATATAAGTCCAAATAACTATGAAGATAAATAAAATTAAAACACCTATTTATTTCCCACATTAGGGTGATCCCACAATGCTGGTTTACAATTTCTATGAGATTCTATTTTTTCCTAAAATCACATATTTTTAAAAAATATAATGATTTAAGCCTTAAAAAGTTCCATTTTAAGGATTCCAATTGAAGAGTGTTTGATCAAACCATCTTAGATCAAACCCCCTTGGATATAACTCTGCTAGTTTTAAAACATACCTTTAATGGAGTCTCCTTTACACCCTATCAAAATGTTGATAAAAAATCACTTTTGATTTACCTTTTGGGGGATCAAATGAATTCATTTAAAATTTATTTTTTGTAAGTATGTAGTCCTTATTATAAGCTTCCCAAAAAGTATCAAGCTCTTTGTTCTGCACATGTGGAAAAATAGAAGATTATAACTTTTTTTTTGAAAAATATGAGTGTTCCAGATATTGAAGTCCTTGATCCAACAAAAAAATTTATGTGTTATACGATCTGCCTATGTTTGAATTGTAATTGGTTTGACTTTGAATATTTTTTCCATTAAGGAAAAAATATTCAATAAAAAACTATGAAACCAATTGGAAGCACTAGATATCGTAGTAACAAATTTAAATTTAAAAAAAATATAATTTTATCTTTTATGAATTTTTTTTTGTGTTATACAGTGAGCATCACTCATGAAAAATGGTGTTTACTGGAAAAAACTAGTTTTCAAAGGAGATGGAAAAAGAAGTGCAATCTGATTCCAAAATTTTTGAAAAAAATATATTTAGAATCTACAGACAAAATGTCACAAATCACTAGTTTGCATCATCTTCAAATTCCTCACGGTTTAGCCGCTCTAGGTGTCTGAAAGTGAAGATTTAGTTAGAAAAAATCAATTCAGTGTCTAGTTTGGCCAAAAATTGTAAACTAGTATTATGGGATCACCCATTAACTATGATAGGTTATCTAGAACATAGATCTAAATAAATTTTATTAGCATAATAACATGGAAATTAACACTTTGGAACCAATAAAGACAAAAAAAAATCATAGAAAAACAAAAGAAACACTATTATAGGTGAGGAAAACCATTTTGGGTAAAATATCCCACCTTCCAAAGCATCAAACCAATGTATTATTTAGCAAAAAATAACATTTTTTGGGTAGAATAGGACTTTAGCGATTACCTCAAATCCAAATCCCCAATGGACTTTAAATTAACATTTTTTGATAATCAATTTTTGGCCATCAGTGGTTAGGTGTTCTCCTTCAGGACTAATGGTCATGTGTACCATAGGGTAATGAATGTCCCTAAGCCTTGATCCCCAATGATTTTACCTTATGAATTTTGTGTAATATTTTCGGATTTAAAAGATCGAGTTTTCATGTTAACATGTAAACTAAGTCTTTCACAAACCAATAAATGTTTTTTTATTATATCAGTACACCTCAATGATTTTTGTGTCTCCAAACAATTTAATGCCTTTCTTAAAAATCAGAGTTTGGTCATTAACTCAAACTGTTTTCCCTAATGGACCTTGAATTGGCTATTTTTTATAAACATTTTTTGGCTATGAGTGATCAAGGGTTCTCCTTAAGGTCTATTGTTCTTGGGTACCATAAGGTAAGTAATATCCTCAAACGTCAATCCCCAACATTTTTACCTTATTAATTTTTTGTGAGAGTTTTAGCTTTCGATGATCAGGTTTCGTGCTAATATTTAAACCAAGTATTTCACAAATCCTAAGGGTTTACCCGAAATCCCAATCCATTAAATATCACCTAAATTTTTTATCATGAGACTTTCATCCAAAGGGTTCCAGGCCTACTTATTAATATTAAAGAGTTTGTTGAGACAAGAGATAAAGAATGTCTCCAAAGCCCAAACTCCAAAAGATCACATTAATATGGATTATAACAAGACTTTTTGCCATCTAGAACTAAATGTTTCCCCTAATGACCATTGATCTAAGTTTGAATAAAATGATAAATGTTATTGTTGATTCCTAACCCAAACAATAGAGAAGAAATAGGCCCAAACTTTGATAACTGAAAGATTGCTTAGCAGATAATGATGATTTTATTCCTTGTCATTGATTCTTGGATATTTTCTTAAAACCTACTAATCTTTTGAAGTAGTGCTAAACGTTACTCTTGATCCCCAAAAATGACACTAACTATACACTATTCAAGGATTTTTGAACTAAATAAATGTGACCTATTTTAAGATAATTAGCATGAGTTACGAGGTACTCCAAAAATCTAGTTCCCTAAAAGACATAAATTTTTACTAAGTATGAAAACCTAAAGCCTACCACTCTAAAGAACATGAATTGATGGAAAACCTTGAGGTCTGATAGTAAATATTATTCATATTTGACCAACAAAACATGTACGGTTGTTGTATGTTCAAACCAATTAATATATATAATGTATGTATTGCAAATTATTGTCAATGATGTCAAACATAGAACAAAATATTGTCATTGATGTCAAAACTTTTGTGTGAGGGAGATTATTGATTATTCACATACATTCATGACATGGGAGAATCTTTGCACAGTATTATGGTCCTCACTGGTTTGATAAGTGCTAGGATTCCATGCTCCATTTGCTAGGGTTTAGCTCTAATTCTTCAAACCCTAAGTGTTTTAGTTTGGGTGTGCACTTTATGTTCTGATTACATGCTCTTAATGGTTTTTGGTTGCTTAAATTGTCACTTAAGACCCTATGCTTCATTCCATTAATGGCCCCGCTCACCATTTGCCTCGGTTCTAAAATATTTTTCCTAAGTTAATACTTTAGTAGTGTTTTCTGTGGCATCGATGAGACATGTGTCGCCTCAATGCGTGAACGCATTCTGCATTTGCGCTGAAATTGTCTACATTGAGCTGGTGCGATGTGGGGACAAGTGTCATGTCCGTGTGGGAGCATATTTTGTGTTTGCGCCAGCCTTGAGTAAGCTGCGTTGATGCACTATATGCTTTGTAAGATCTACGACCAACACAAAGAATGCTTCAGATCAATGAATGTTGTGATGGTGCAGTATGGACCTTGCTTGATAATATGAAGTTTGTGGTGAAGCATGGTTGTGACGCGTGTCCAAGATGATGTCAGTAAGACAAGTGGTGCAATTACCCTCATCCGTAGGAGTTATGGTGGGTCACACTTTGGTTGTGCAAGAGCACGAAAAGTTGACACATGTCCTGAGTGATGTCATAGGAATGGATGTAATATTAATGTACCAAAGCATTCTTGGCTTGCTCTGAAACAGTGACGTTTGCACTGATGCATAATTTCGGTAGGTGACGGCTTCCCACTGCAACACAAGGCTTCTTTAGAACACAATTTCCATTTCCAAGCACAAAGTGAGACCGCGCTTAGGTTTTTCTGGATGGAGTAATGACGCGTCGCATCCTCTCATTGTAGCGCACCATTCCTTCGCAGTGCATATTCAAATGTTCAATGCAAATCAAGAATACGCTGAGCAATACTGGCATAATTGGACACATGCCAGTTTTGTATTGTAGTTACTAGTCTCTTCATAGTGCATTTTGGGTTTAGTCTAGTCTTGGGTAATCTACGATGAAGCGATGTGATGACATGTGTTACCAGAAATATTTTTTGATACAGGTAGCAAAACTTTTTTAAATGGCCTGTGCTGAACAAAGGTTGCCATTGATGTCAAAAATGTGTCATTGATGAAAGAGGAGTATTGTCAAAGGTTGTCAATTATCACTCTGTTCCCTTGGGCTTGTCATGTTGTGTTGCAAGCGAGTTGCAGAAATATATGTTATAGCATGCCATGTATAAAGAGGTATTAACCACGAAGAAGTTGTCTCATCAATCATATCTCTAAATCAAGTTTTATTGAGGAGTGACTTTCTTTTCAGGATTTGGTGCGTACTATGTTTATATACCCTGTACAGTATTCAATCACTATGACTGTGGTGGTTCGGAAGTTTGTACAAGGATATATTTTGGGCAGAGAGATTTCTATGGCATTATAAATGTGGCCAACATTTTTTTCAGAAACGTAGTTTTGCTCGACATTTTGGAAGGAGAGTATGCCTAAACTAGTTCTATCATATTCCTCGGTTTTCGAAGGATATGTTTAGTGTGCAAGATGTTTGAAGTGACAAAAGGATCTTTGTTCTTGTCTGTCAACCAATTGAAGTTCAAGGCAAGTATGGTAATGTCTAGTAGCATGTGGAATTTAAAATCTTGTGTGTGGTGTTAGGATAGGACCTGGTTAAGGTCCTATGGTAGTGCACAACATCATGTTCTTTTGGAAGTAACTAAAATTGGAATATGACCAGCATATTACATGTTTCATGTAATTTTAATGTAGGTCCATCTTATGTCGTCATGGATTTTGCATATCTCTAGCCAATGTAGTAGAGTGTTAATATAATGTAATGTATACATTTTAAATGTTCAAATGCATGTGTTGTGATTTAGAGTACACGAATGTGAAGCGTAATTACGTCGGTAAGAGAAGGATTGAAGAAAAGAGAGTTTGCCAGTATCTAAAGATCATTTTTAGTTAGGAAGAGTGTAAGTAGTGACTCTAGCACATGCATGTGTTGCATTGAAGATCCACAAACTTTATCTTTGTGAACTTTGTGAAACAAAGAAAAATATAGTAGGGTTTATCAAAATGAATCAACAAGATGATCTTCCCCTATTTTTCTTAGTAAGGTTTCATTCAATTATGAGGGCTAAAATACATAAATAATAATAAAAAATCAATCCTAATTGTTATAACAATAATAAGGGAGGTTTTAAGATACTAAAACAATGTGTACCTTGCTGAAAAAGTGTTGTTTTGGGGGTCACTAAGGACTCATTCGCCTAACGTGGGGAATGGGTGTTAGAGTAATTGGTTATTTACTTGATTAATTAAACAATATTTGTTTAATTAATTAAAGTTCCCTTTATCTCTTTTACACTTAAGCTAATATTAGGTGCATAATAATTAATTATTTTATTAATTATTAATGTGCAAGCCTAGGGTTTTCCTTTTTAGAGTTTTTTGACCTATATGTGGTTGAAATCTTTCTTTTGTATCATTATTCTTTTCAGACATTTTGTGAATACAAAGCTCCACATCTTTGAGCATTTTCATTATTCTCTTTGTTGCTTCTCTTTGCTTCTCCTTGTAACAGGTATTCTTCGCTTGCAAAGGTCACTGGGCTACTATGAAGTTGTATTTCCTCAACTTCTACGTGGTATCAGAGCTTCAGATTTGCAGCTACCTGTTCTTGTTTTGAAATTTTTTTGCATTGGAAGCAGGTTTGGGGTTTCAATTTTTTTTGGTGGATCCGGCATACTACATTTTTTGGGTTCACTTTGAGTCCAAACGGACCTCACCGTTGGATTCACAGCGTCCAAAAACCCCTAAATCGACTATTCATTCATCAATTTTGGTTACAGTCAATCAGGGAGGCAAAATTTTTTTTGCCCTAAGGCCGTACGGCCCCAGGGCACGACGTCCGCAGAAAAAATTGCAAAAAAAATTGAAAAAAATTCAATTTTTTCAGGTTTAAAACTCGCGGCTAGTTATTCACTGGCCCGTCACCGCTCAGCTGCTCGGCGGCCACCACTCGGCCACCAATGCCGGTGGCAACAGCTGGCTGCGGCCACACGGCCACCAACGTGCCGCTAGCCCGCCACTCTGGCGATGCGCCACTCGGGCACCACTCGGGCTTCGCCCTTGCACCACTAGCCGCCCGCGTGCCACCACCTGCGCGCCAGCCCCCTGGTCCGTCAATATGATTAGGGGCCGCCGGATTTAAGCCCTTAAGGGCTATATTTTTTTTCTCCAACACCCTTTTATACACCTCTCATTCAAATGGGCATATCTTAGGCGTTTTTGCTCGATTTTTCAAACAAAAATAGGCGTTGGAAAACTGCTTTTGACACCGATCTGATGGTGAAGGTTTTTTTCCAAAATTTTCCAGCTTGGTGATAGTTTTTTCCAGTCAAAGTGGAGTCTTTTTTCTTCACTTCCGGGGCCATGGAAGGTGGAAACGGACTCCGTTTTTCAAAAACGAATAGGCGTTGGAAAGCTCTCAGCATGCTCTATTCAAATATGTGATCTTGTTTATCAAAATTTTCACTAGGTACATGAGAATTTGTTTTGAAGTATTTTTTGCTTATGTATTGCTTCCTTTTTCTTAGTTTGTACTAGGGTTTGGGTTTATCTCTTGTGGGGGGTGTTTTTTTTCTCACTTTCTATCATTTATATCAGAAAACCAGACACCAAAACTATCAAAAAAATAAAACCCTTCTGCATCTTCTGTCTATTCTGAAAGATCACATAATAATAAAAAATATAAGCAGGTACAGGTGCAGGGTTTCATGGTAGACTCTTCAGTTGAGTTACTCACATCACACAACTATCACACCTGGAAGTCTCGCATGATGAGGCTACTCAGGTCACGAGGGTTGTGGTCTTGTTCAGATGAGGTTCAACCTCAGTTGCAACGTTCTTATGAGATTATGCAGCACAGGAACAAGATGGATGAAGCTATGGGTTTGCTATCCATGCACGTTTCAGACAGTCTTTTGTTTCACCTTGATGCTTTGCTCACTCCTCAAGCCATGTGGTTGAAGTTTGAGACACTTTTTGGGGCCATTAATGAGTTTCAAGCATTACAGATTGAGGAAGGGCTGACTTCACTGTTACCTAAATCGTTTCCCACTATTGAGGATTTTTTGAACAAGTTCAAAACTATCCGCACTATTTTACAGGGTTGTGGCAAGAATAAGTCAGACATAGAGTGCATTTACTTGATTCTTTCGAATCTTCGTGGTCCATTTTAGATATTTGCTTCTTCCTTCTATTCCACCATGGATGGTCTGGGTGCCAGTTTTACCATGCATACCTTTGATGTGTTTTGTGAGCGTTTGTCTCATGAGCAGTCACACCTTTCTCAGATGGATATTCTCTCAGGATCAAAGAACAAAGCATTGGTTGCTCAGTCATCTAAGGAGAAACAAAAGCAAAAACTGAAGCCCAAGAAAGATTTTGCAGGTAGTGAGCATTCCTCCAAACCTCCTCCTAATTCTGATTTTAAACCACCACTTAATCCAAAACATGGGAAATCTTTGAAGTCTGGTGAGTCTTCCTCCAAGACTAAGCAGAAATCAAGAGACACTTGCAGCTTCTGTGGCAAGGATGGACATCTAGTTTCCAGGTGTTGGAAATGATTAGAGGCTTTAGAGGAAGCCATGCAACAACATAACATCTCCTCACCTCAATCGTCTTCTCCTTCCACAGGGAAAGGCCATGCTCTCACTGGTCGAGCATCGACCTATGGGTCCACTTGGATTTTAGATTCTGGTGCTTCTCACCATATGACTCACACTCCGTAGTTGGTCACTTCTCTTGCCTCTTGTGGTACTTCACAGATTGCAGTGGGTGACTTTTCACAGCTTTTCATCTTGGGTTCAGGTTCTGTCTCTTTGGATGGGGGCACTCTAAAGGATGTTGTGGTTGTTCCTGAAATCTTGATGAACCTCTTGTCCATTTATCAGATTTTCCATTATGGCTCTGGTAAGACAGTTGAGTTCTCACCACATGACGTGGTTATTCAAGACCTCCATGACTCTGATATGGTTGTGGCTACTGGGAGTATTGATACTGCATCTCGTCTTTACAGATTTGATGGATTTGAGCCTTCTGAGGGTACAGGTTCATCTCTTATAGCACATGCAGATTCAGTGAGTAAGCTTTGGCATGAGTGTTTGGGCCATGTCAATTACAGATATCTTCAGCAAATGAGTACACAGGCACTTGTTCTTGGTCTTCCACAAATTTTCTGCACAGACGGTGTTTGTCATGGTTGTGTGCTTGGCAAGCATCACAGGGATCCCTTTCCGAAGGGAAGTGCCACTCATGCTTTGGCACCCTTGGAGTTGATTCATAGTGACCTCATGTCATTTCTCACTCCTTCTTTTTCTGGGGCCAAGTATGTACTCACATTCATTGATGACTTTTCGAGACGCACATGGGTGTACTTTCTTAAGTACAAGTCTGATGTCTTTGATTCTTTCTGAATCTTCAAGACATTTGTAGAGAAGCAGTCTGGCCTTTCTATTTGGTAGATACATACAGATAATGGGGGGGAGTATGTGAATCAGGATTTCAGAGATTTTTGCATTGAGCATGGTTTGTAGCATTAGTTTATTGTTCCCTACACCCCTCAGCAGAATGGTGTCGCTGAGAGAAAGAACAGGACTTTACGGGAGATGACAAATTGTATGATTTAGTCCAGGTCCATGGATTCATCTTTTTGGGCTGAGGCAGTTCATTGTGCCATCTATATTCAGAATTGGATGCCTCACAAGGCGATTCGACATATGACTCCTGAGGAGGCTTGGTCTCATGACAAGCCTAATGTTTCATCATTTCGAGTATTTGGTAGTGAGGCATGGGCATTTTTTCTTGATGCTCAGAGGAGAGCCATGGAGCGGAAGAGTCGACCCCTCATCTTTGTCGGCTACTGTGAGGATGTTAAGGCATATAGGTTGTTTGATCATGATTCCAGAGAGGTCCTATTTTGATGGAATGTCCAGTTTGATGAGCGCCTTCCTACAGTTGATACCCTGTCTCCAGTGTCTACTTGACTACCTACTCCTCCCACTGTTGCTCTTCAGGATTATTTTGACGATGATTCTGATGAGGATATTGATGATCCCCCATCTCCACCTCCACTTACTCCACCTCAAATGCCCAAATGGGCTCGCTTTACTGTTGAGGCAGCAAGATCTATGGCAGGTGATCCTTCAGACACTCGTTGCACTCGTTCTCATACTGCGGGTTCTAGTCTTTTGAGTCATGCTCTTTTAGAGGATCCTCAAAAGTTTTCAAAGGCGAAAGGTCACCTTGAGTGGGATAGTGCTATGGAGGAGGAGTATTCTTCTTTGATGAGGAACAATACTTGGGATCTCTGTCCTCTTCCTAAGGGCAAAAAGATGGTTCGGTGCAGATGGTTGTATCACACCAAGTATGTTGTTGATGGTTCTATTGATAAGTACAAAGCACGTCTTGTTGCGAAGGGTTTCTCATAGGTTGAGGGTATTGATTACTCTGAGACATTTGCCCCTGTCGCCAAGATGAATTCTATTCATTTTGTACTATCACTTGCAGCTTCTAGGGGATGGCTCATTTTTCAGATGGATGTGAAGTGTGCCTTATTGCATGGTGACCTATAGGAGGAGATCTATATGGGGCAGCGTTAGGGATTTGTACATGATGCTTCTTTGGTTTGCAGAATTCAGCGTTCATTATATGGTCTCAAACAGGCCCCTCGGGCTTGGTATGAGAAGATGGACTCTTTTTTGCTTTCCATTGGTTTCACTCACTGTCATTCTGATCACACGGTCTATATTTAGCATCTTGAGGGTGAGATCCTGATTCTTGTGCTATATGTTGATGATCTTCTCATCACAGGTAGCTCATCCTCTATGATTCAGCATTCTCAGCTAGCTTTGATGGAGCAGTTTGAGATGACAGATCTCGGCCTTCTGCACTATTTTCTTGGTCTTCAGGTGATTCAGTCTTCAGAGGGGATCTCCATTTACCAGAAGAAGTATCCTTTTGATATGCTTCAGCGCTTTGGCATGCTTGATTGCAAGCCTGCCCCCACACTGTTTCAGTCAGGGGTTGTTTTGACTACTACTTGCCCCACTCCTTCAGTAGATTCTACACTTTATAGGTAGTTGGTTGGTAGTTTGTTGTACCTGACTCACACTCGTCCTGATCTTTCCTTTGCGGTTGGCCTTGTCTCTCGATTCTTCCATGATCCTCATGAGAGTCATTGGCAAGCTGCCAAGCATATTTTGAGGTACATTCAGGGCACCACTTCATATGGCATTCACTACACATTAGGGGATCCTCACATTGTTGGCTACACTGACTCAGATTGGGCTGGTGATGTCAATGATCGAAAGTCTACTTCTGGCTTTGTTTTTTGTCTTGGCTCTGGGTCTATCACATGGTCGTGCAAGAAGCAGACTGCTCATGCATTATCATCTATAGAGGCTGAGTACCAAGCTGCAGTGCTCGCTAGTCAGGAGATTTTATGGCTTCGTCAGTTGATGACTGAGTTTGGTTTTCCTCCTGATAGTCCCACTATTCTTTGGTGTGACAATCAAAGTGCTATACACATTTCACGCAACCCGGTGGAGCATCAACGGACGAAGCACATTGAGCTTCATATGCATTTCATCAGACAGTTGATTCAGGATGGTTCTCTCATCTTGGAGTATGTTCCC
>CM021100.1:82017304-82047517 GCA_007115665.2 Sequoiadendron giganteum | reverse complement strand
CCTTCCAAAGCATCAAACCAATGTATTATTTAGCAAAAAATAACATTTTTTGGGTAGAATAGGACTTTAGCGATTACCTCAAATCCAAATCCCCAATGGACTTTAAATTAACATTTTTTGATAATCAATTTTTGGCCATCAGTGGTTAGGTGTTCTCCTTCAGGACTAATGGTCATGTGTACCATAGGGTAATGAATGTCCCTAAGCCTTGATCCCCAATGATTTTACCTTATGAATTTTGTGTAATATTTTCGGATTTAAAAGATCGAGTTTTCATGTTAACATGTAAACTAAGTCTTTCACAAACCAATAAATGTTTTTTTATTATATCAGTACACCTCAATGATTTTTGTGTCTCCAAACAATTTAATGCCTTTCTTAAAAATCAGAGTTTGGTCATTAACTCAAACTGTTTTCCCTAATGGACCTTGAATTGGCTATTTTTTATAAACATTTTTTGGCTATGAGTGATCAAGGGTTCTCCTTAAGGTCTATTGTTCTTGGGTACCATAAGGTAAGTAATATCCTCAAACGTCAATCCCCAACATTTTTACCTTATTAATTTTTTGTGAGAGTTTTAGCTTTCGATGATCAGGTTTCGTGCTAATATTTAAACCAAGTATTTCACAAATCCTAAGGGTTTACCCGAAATCCCAATCCATTAAATATCACCTAAATTTTTTATCATGAGACTTTCATCCAAAGGGTTCCAGGCCTACTTATTAATATTAAAGAGTTTGTTGAGACAAGAGATAAAGAATGTCTCCAAAGCCCAAACTCCAAAAGATCACATTAATATGGATTATAACAAGACTTTTTGCCATCTAGAACTAAATGTTTCCCCTAATGACCATTGATCTAAGTTTGAATAAAATGATAAATGTTATTGTTGATTCCTAACCCAAACAATAGAGAAGAAATAGGCCCAAACTTTGATAACTGAAAGATTGCTTAGCAGATAATGATGATTTTATTCCTTGTCATTGATTCTTGGATATTTTCTTAAAACCTACTAATCTTTTGAAGTAGTGCTAAACGTTACTCTTGATCCCCAAAAATGACACTAACTATACACTATTCAAGGATTTTTGAACTAAATAAATGTGACCTATTTTAAGATAATTAGCATGAGTTACGAGGTACTCCAAAAATCTAGTTCCCTAAAAGACATAAATTTTTACTAAGTATGAAAACCTAAAGCCTACCACTCTAAAGAACATGAATTGATGGAAAACCTTGAGGTCTGATAGTAAATATTATTCATATTTGACCAACAAAACATGTACGGTTGTTGTATGTTCAAACCAATTAATATATATAATGTATGTATTGCAAATTATTGTCAATGATGTCAAACATAGAACAAAATATTGTCATTGATGTCAAAACTTTTGTGTGAGGGAGATTATTGATTATTCACATACATTCATGACATGGGAGAATCTTTGCACAGTATTATGGTCCTCACTGGTTTGATAAGTGCTAGGATTCCATGCTCCATTTGCTAGGGTTTAGCTCTAATTCTTCAAACCCTAAGTGTTTTAGTTTGGGTGTGCACTTTATGTTCTGATTACATGCTCTTAATGGTTTTTGGTTGCTTAAATTGTCACTTAAGACCCTATGCTTCATTCCATTAATGGCCCCGCTCACCATTTGCCTCGGTTCTAAAATATTTTTCCTAAGTTAATACTTTAGTAGTGTTTTCTGTGGCATCGATGAGACATGTGTCGCCTCAATGCGTGAACGCATTCTGCATTTGCGCTGAAATTGTCTACATTGAGCTGGTGCGATGTGGGGACAAGTGTCATGTCCGTGTGGGAGCATATTTTGTGTTTGCGCCAGCCTTGAGTAAGCTGCGTTGATGCACTATATGCTTTGTAAGATCTACGACCAACACAAAGAATGCTTCAGATCAATGAATGTTGTGATGGTGCAGTATGGACCTTGCTTGATAATATGAAGTTTGTGGTGAAGCATGGTTGTGACGCGTGTCCAAGATGATGTCAGTAAGACAAGTGGTGCAATTACCCTCATCCGTAGGAGTTATGGTGGGTCACACTTTGGTTGTGCAAGAGCACGAAAAGTTGACACATGTCCTGAGTGATGTCATAGGAATGGATGTAATATTAATGTACCAAAGCATTCTTGGCTTGCTCTGAAACAGTGACGTTTGCACTGATGCATAATTTCGGTAGGTGACGGCTTCCCACTGCAACACAAGGCTTCTTTAGAACACAATTTCCATTTCCAAGCACAAAGTGAGACCGCGCTTAGGTTTTTCTGGATGGAGTAATGACGCGTCGCATCCTCTCATTGTAGCGCACCATTCCTTCGCAGTGCATATTCAAATGTTCAATGCAAATCAAGAATACGCTGAGCAATACTGGCATAATTGGACACATGCCAGTTTTGTATTGTAGTTACTAGTCTCTTCATAGTGCATTTTGGGTTTAGTCTAGTCTTGGGTAATCTACGATGAAGCGATGTGATGACATGTGTTACCAGAAATATTTTTTGATACAGGTAGCAAAACTTTTTTAAATGGCCTGTGCTGAACAAAGGTTGCCATTGATGTCAAAAATGTGTCATTGATGAAAGAGGAGTATTGTCAAAGGTTGTCAATTATCACTCTGTTCCCTTGGGCTTGTCATGTTGTGTTGCAAGCGAGTTGCAGAAATATATGTTATAGCATGCCATGTATAAAGAGGTATTAACCACGAAGAAGTTGTCTCATCAATCATATCTCTAAATCAAGTTTTATTGAGGAGTGACTTTCTTTTCAGGATTTGGTGCGTACTATGTTTATATACCCTGTACAGTATTCAATCACTATGACTGTGGTGGTTCGGAAGTTTGTACAAGGATATATTTTGGGCAGAGAGATTTCTATGGCATTATAAATGTGGCCAACATTTTTTTCAGAAACGTAGTTTTGCTCGACATTTTGGAAGGAGAGTATGCCTAAACTAGTTCTATCATATTCCTCGGTTTTCGAAGGATATGTTTAGTGTGCAAGATGTTTGAAGTGACAAAAGGATCTTTGTTCTTGTCTGTCAACCAATTGAAGTTCAAGGCAAGTATGGTAATGTCTAGTAGCATGTGGAATTTAAAATCTTGTGTGTGGTGTTAGGATAGGACCTGGTTAAGGTCCTATGGTAGTGCACAACATCATGTTCTTTTGGAAGTAACTAAAATTGGAATATGACCAGCATATTACATGTTTCATGTAATTTTAATGTAGGTCCATCTTATGTCGTCATGGATTTTGCATATCTCTAGCCAATGTAGTAGAGTGTTAATATAATGTAATGTATACATTTTAAATGTTCAAATGCATGTGTTGTGATTTAGAGTACACGAATGTGAAGCGTAATTACGTCGGTAAGAGAAGGATTGAAGAAAAGAGAGTTTGCCAGTATCTAAAGATCATTTTTAGTTAGGAAGAGTGTAAGTAGTGACTCTAGCACATGCATGTGTTGCATTGAAGATCCACAAACTTTATCTTTGTGAACTTTGTGAAACAAAGAAAAATATAGTAGGGTTTATCAAAATGAATCAACAAGATGATCTTCCCCTATTTTTCTTAGTAAGGTTTCATTCAATTATGAGGGCTAAAATACATAAATAATAATAAAAAATCAATCCTAATTGTTATAACAATAATAAGGGAGGTTTTAAGATACTAAAACAATGTGTACCTTGCTGAAAAAGTGTTGTTTTGGGGGTCACTAAGGACTCATTCGCCTAACGTGGGGAATGGGTGTTAGAGTAATTGGTTATTTACTTGATTAATTAAACAATATTTGTTTAATTAATTAAAGTTCCCTTTATCTCTTTTACACTTAAGCTAATATTAGGTGCATAATAATTAATTATTTTATTAATTATTAATGTGCAAGCCTAGGGTTTTCCTTTTTAGAGTTTTTTGACCTATATGTGGTTGAAATCTTTCTTTTGTATCATTATTCTTTTCAGACATTTTGTGAATACAAAGCTCCACATCTTTGAGCATTTTCATTATTCTCTTTGTTGCTTCTCTTTGCTTCTCCTTGTAACAGGTATTCTTCGCTTGCAAAGGTCACTGGGCTACTATGAAGTTGTATTTCCTCAACTTCTACGTGGTATCAGAGCTTCAGATTTGCAGCTACCTGTTCTTGTTTTGAAATTTTTTTGCATTGGAAGCAGGTTTGGGGTTTCAATTTTTTTTGGTGGATCCGGCATACTACATTTTTTGGGTTCACTTTGAGTCCAAACGGACCTCACCGTTGGATTCACAGCGTCCAAAAACCCCTAAATCGACTATTCATTCATCAATTTTGGTTACAGTCAATCAGGGAGGCAAAATTTTTTTTGCCCTAAGGCCGTACGGCCCCAGGGCACGACGTCCGCAGAAAAAATTGCAAAAAAAATTGAAAAAAATTCAATTTTTTCAGGTTTAAAACTCGCGGCTAGTTATTCACTGGCCCGTCACCGCTCAGCTGCTCGGCGGCCACCACTCGGCCACCAATGCCGGTGGCAACAGCTGGCTGCGGCCACACGGCCACCAACGTGCCGCTAGCCCGCCACTCTGGCGATGCGCCACTCGGGCACCACTCGGGCTTCGCCCTTGCACCACTAGCCGCCCGCGTGCCACCACCTGCGCGCCAGCCCCCTGGTCCGTCAATATGATTAGGGGCCGCCGGATTTAAGCCCTTAAGGGCTATATTTTTTTTCTCCAACACCCTTTTATACACCTCTCATTCAAATGGGCATATCTTAGGCGTTTTTGCTCGATTTTTCAAACAAAAATAGGCGTTGGAAAACTGCTTTTGACACCGATCTGATGGTGAAGGTTTTTTTCCAAAATTTTCCAGCTTGGTGATAGTTTTTTCCAGTCAAAGTGGAGTCTTTTTTCTTCACTTCCGGGGCCATGGAAGGTGGAAACGGACTCCGTTTTTCAAAAACGAATAGGCGTTGGAAAGCTCTCAGCATGCTCTATTCAAATATGTGATCTTGTTTATCAAAATTTTCACTAGGTACATGAGAATTTGTTTTGAAGTATTTTTTGCTTATGTATTGCTTCCTTTTTCTTAGTTTGTACTAGGGTTTGGGTTTATCTCTTGTGGGGGGTGTTTTTTTTCTCACTTTCTATCATTTATATCAGAAAACCAGACACCAAAACTATCAAAAAAATAAAACCCTTCTGCATCTTCTGTCTATTCTGAAAGATCACATAATAATAAAAAATATAAGCAGGTACAGGTGCAGGGTTTCATGGTAGACTCTTCAGTTGAGTTACTCACATCACACAACTATCACACCTGGAAGTCTCGCATGATGAGGCTACTCAGGTCACGAGGGTTGTGGTCTTGTTCAGATGAGGTTCAACCTCAGTTGCAACGTTCTTATGAGATTATGCAGCACAGGAACAAGATGGATGAAGCTATGGGTTTGCTATCCATGCACGTTTCAGACAGTCTTTTGTTTCACCTTGATGCTTTGCTCACTCCTCAAGCCATGTGGTTGAAGTTTGAGACACTTTTTGGGGCCATTAATGAGTTTCAAGCATTACAGATTGAGGAAGGGCTGACTTCACTGTTACCTAAATCGTTTCCCACTATTGAGGATTTTTTGAACAAGTTCAAAACTATCCGCACTATTTTACAGGGTTGTGGCAAGAATAAGTCAGACATAGAGTGCATTTACTTGATTCTTTCGAATCTTCGTGGTCCATTTTAGATATTTGCTTCTTCCTTCTATTCCACCATGGATGGTCTGGGTGCCAGTTTTACCATGCATACCTTTGATGTGTTTTGTGAGCGTTTGTCTCATGAGCAGTCACACCTTTCTCAGATGGATATTCTCTCAGGATCAAAGAACAAAGCATTGGTTGCTCAGTCATCTAAGGAGAAACAAAAGCAAAAACTGAAGCCCAAGAAAGATTTTGCAGGTAGTGAGCATTCCTCCAAACCTCCTCCTAATTCTGATTTTAAACCACCACTTAATCCAAAACATGGGAAATCTTTGAAGTCTGGTGAGTCTTCCTCCAAGACTAAGCAGAAATCAAGAGACACTTGCAGCTTCTGTGGCAAGGATGGACATCTAGTTTCCAGGTGTTGGAAATGATTAGAGGCTTTAGAGGAAGCCATGCAACAACATAACATCTCCTCACCTCAATCGTCTTCTCCTTCCACAGGGAAAGGCCATGCTCTCACTGGTCGAGCATCGACCTATGGGTCCACTTGGATTTTAGATTCTGGTGCTTCTCACCATATGACTCACACTCCGTAGTTGGTCACTTCTCTTGCCTCTTGTGGTACTTCACAGATTGCAGTGGGTGACTTTTCACAGCTTTTCATCTTGGGTTCAGGTTCTGTCTCTTTGGATGGGGGCACTCTAAAGGATGTTGTGGTTGTTCCTGAAATCTTGATGAACCTCTTGTCCATTTATCAGATTTTCCATTATGGCTCTGGTAAGACAGTTGAGTTCTCACCACATGACGTGGTTATTCAAGACCTCCATGACTCTGATATGGTTGTGGCTACTGGGAGTATTGATACTGCATCTCGTCTTTACAGATTTGATGGATTTGAGCCTTCTGAGGGTACAGGTTCATCTCTTATAGCACATGCAGATTCAGTGAGTAAGCTTTGGCATGAGTGTTTGGGCCATGTCAATTACAGATATCTTCAGCAAATGAGTACACAGGCACTTGTTCTTGGTCTTCCACAAATTTTCTGCACAGACGGTGTTTGTCATGGTTGTGTGCTTGGCAAGCATCACAGGGATCCCTTTCCGAAGGGAAGTGCCACTCATGCTTTGGCACCCTTGGAGTTGATTCATAGTGACCTCATGTCATTTCTCACTCCTTCTTTTTCTGGGGCCAAGTATGTACTCACATTCATTGATGACTTTTCGAGACGCACATGGGTGTACTTTCTTAAGTACAAGTCTGATGTCTTTGATTCTTTCTGAATCTTCAAGACATTTGTAGAGAAGCAGTCTGGCCTTTCTATTTGGTAGATACATACAGATAATGGGGGGGAGTATGTGAATCAGGATTTCAGAGATTTTTGCATTGAGCATGGTTTGTAGCATTAGTTTATTGTTCCCTACACCCCTCAGCAGAATGGTGTCGCTGAGAGAAAGAACAGGACTTTACGGGAGATGACAAATTGTATGATTTAGTCCAGGTCCATGGATTCATCTTTTTGGGCTGAGGCAGTTCATTGTGCCATCTATATTCAGAATTGGATGCCTCACAAGGCGATTCGACATATGACTCCTGAGGAGGCTTGGTCTCATGACAAGCCTAATGTTTCATCATTTCGAGTATTTGGTAGTGAGGCATGGGCATTTTTTCTTGATGCTCAGAGGAGAGCCATGGAGCGGAAGAGTCGACCCCTCATCTTTGTCGGCTACTGTGAGGATGTTAAGGCATATAGGTTGTTTGATCATGATTCCAGAGAGGTCCTATTTTGATGGAATGTCCAGTTTGATGAGCGCCTTCCTACAGTTGATACCCTGTCTCCAGTGTCTACTTGACTACCTACTCCTCCCACTGTTGCTCTTCAGGATTATTTTGACGATGATTCTGATGAGGATATTGATGATCCCCCATCTCCACCTCCACTTACTCCACCTCAAATGCCCAAATGGGCTCGCTTTACTGTTGAGGCAGCAAGATCTATGGCAGGTGATCCTTCAGACACTCGTTGCACTCGTTCTCATACTGCGGGTTCTAGTCTTTTGAGTCATGCTCTTTTAGAGGATCCTCAAAAGTTTTCAAAGGCGAAAGGTCACCTTGAGTGGGATAGTGCTATGGAGGAGGAGTATTCTTCTTTGATGAGGAACAATACTTGGGATCTCTGTCCTCTTCCTAAGGGCAAAAAGATGGTTCGGTGCAGATGGTTGTATCACACCAAGTATGTTGTTGATGGTTCTATTGATAAGTACAAAGCACGTCTTGTTGCGAAGGGTTACTCCCAGGTTGAGGGTATTGATTACTCCAAGACATTTTCCCCTGTTGCCAAGATGAATTCTATTCACTTTGTACTATCACTTGCAGCTTCTAGGGGATGGCCCATTTTTCAGATGGATGTGAAGAGTGCTTTCTTGCATGGTGACCTACATGAGGAGATCTATATGGAGCAGCCTCAAGGATTTGTGCAGGATGGTTCTTTGGTTTGTGGACGTCGACGTTCATTATATGGTCTCAAATAGGCCCCTCGGGCTTGGTATGAGAAGATGGACTCTTTTTTGCTCTCCACTAGTTTCACATGTTGTCATTATGATCCCACCGTCTATATTTAGAATCTTGAGGGTGAGATCCTAATTTTTGTGCTATATGTTGATGATCTCCTCATCACAGGTAGCTCATCCTCTATGATTCCACATGCTCAACACGCTTTGATGGAGCAGTTTGAGATGACAGATCTCGGTCTTCTGCACTATTTTCTTGGTCTTAAGGTGGTTCAGTCTTCTCATGGGATCTCCATTTACCAGAAGAAGTATGATCTTGATATGTTTCAACGCTTTTCCATGCTTGATTGCAAGTTTTCCCCCACAACTTTTCAATCAAAGGTTGTTTTGACTACTCCTTGCCCCACTCCTTCAGTAGATTCTACACTTTATAGGCAGTTGGTTGGCAGTTTGTTGTACTTGACTCACACTCGTCCTAAACTTTCCTTTGCGGTTGGCCTTGTCTCTCGATTCTCCCATGATCCTCATGAGAGTCATTGGCAAGCTGCCAAACATATTTTGAGGTACATTCAGGGCACCAGTTCTTATGGCATTCACTACACATCAGGGGATCCTCACTTTGTTGGCTACACTGACTCAGATTGGGTTGGTGATGTCAATGATCAGAAGTCTACTTTTGGCTTTATTTTCTATCTTGGCTCTGGACCTATCACATGGTCTTGCAAGAAGCAGACTGCTCATGCATTATCATCTACAAAGGCTGAGTACTGAGCTGCTGTGCTCGCTAGTCAAGAGATTTTATGGCTTTGACAGTTGATGACTGAGTTTGGTTTTCCTCTTGATAGTCCCACTATTCTTTGGTGTGACAATCATAGTGCTATACACATATCTTGCAACCCGGTGGAGCATCAATAGACGAATCACATTGAGCTTCATATGTATTTCATCAGACAGTTGATTCATGATGGTTCTCTCATCTTGGAGTATATTCCCACTGCTGAGCAGGTTGCTGACATCTTCACGAAGCATTTTGCATCACCATGCTATCTTCAGTTGCGCTCTATGCTTGGGGTGAAGGAAGTTGTCCTTGGGGGGTCTTTATGAGGCCTTCCTTCCTTCATGTTTCTTTCTGCATGATCTTCTATCTCTTTTTGGAGAGGAGTTTTTTCCCACTGGGTTTTCTCCTTTTCTCTGTTTCATAGAGATTTCCTTGTACTTGGGTACCTGATCTGGCCTTGTTGTCGGGACCCATTATTTTTGTTTTCAGTAGCTTCTTCTAGGTTTTAGCTTCTCCCTAAGTCTAGCTTAAGGGGGGGTGTTAGAGTAATTGGTTATTTACTTGATTAATTAAACAATATTTGTTTAATTAATTAAAATTCCCTTTATCTCTTTTACGCTTAAGCTAACATTAGGTGCATAATAATTAATTATTTTATTAATT
This sequence comes from Sequoiadendron giganteum, assembly GCA_007115665.2. NCBI lineage: Eukaryota > Viridiplantae > Streptophyta > Pinopsida > Cupressales > Cupressaceae > Sequoiadendron > Sequoiadendron giganteum. Next base: position 82,037,895 of record CM021100.1, on the reverse strand, counting down.
ATTAATGTGCAAGCCTAGGGTTTTCCTTTTTAGGGTTTTTTGACCTATATGTGGTTGAAATCTTTCTTTTGTATCATTATTCTTTTCACACATTTTGTGAATACAGAGCTCCACATCTTTGAGCATTTTTCATTGTTCTCTTTGTTGCTTCTCTTTGCTTCTCCTTGTAACAGGTATTCTTCACTTGTAGAGGTCACTGGGCTACTATGAAGTTGTATTTCCTCAACTTCTACAATGGGTCCTTGCTAGAGTTTATGAAAATTGATTTTTGGGTTCTGTTCTAAAATGTCTACAATTCTAGCTCCTAGGTGACCAGCTCTCAAAAGTCAGAAATTAATTTTGTAGCTTCATTTTCATGATCTTGCAAGTAACATGACAACTTTTTCAACTTTTCAATCTTGACAACTTTGCAACTTTTTTTCTCCACTTGATCTTCAACCTAAAACTCACAATCGCACATCAAAGAGGAGAAAAAATTGTTGATTGTTAGGGAATAGGGGTTTTCCTTAGTCAAACCCCATTTAGGTAATTAGACCTTATGATGAAATAATGAAACATGAGCATGAAACATGAAACATAAAGCAATGATACCTTGGATAGAGTCTTGGAATGTAAAGGGTGAAGCCACAATAGTGGTTTACAATTTAGGTGAGGAAGGAAAACTCATAAAAAATGACCCCAAGGCAAAAAAAATGATTTTAGGGGTTCGTACGAACCTACTGGTTCGATCAAACCAATAAAGGGTTTGCTCAAACCAGGGTTCGAGCGAACCCCTTTGAATCTTGGCCACCAAAAAAAATAAAGAAATGTATAGGAAAGGGGTTCGAGCAAACCTCTTTGAAGGGGTTCGCTCAAACCATGGTTCAAGTGAACCTTGGTTTGAGCAAACCCCTAGAGGTTCGCTCGAACCCCTATGGGTTCATACGAACCCCCCTTATCCCTCATCCCCCATCCGAGACACAAAAAAAACTTAAATTTTGGCACTTCAAAGCTGAGGTTGAGGATGAAAATGGAGGAATCTTCACAAACCCAACTAGAATCAGGTAGTCCTTAGAACGAGCTATCCAACTAATATAAATTTTAATATGTTTTGGTTTTATTATGTATGTGTTTTTTTATTTTTGTTAAACATAGGTTTTTCACTGAAAATCAAGCTCTTTGTTTTGCACATGTGGAAAAAGAGTAGATTATCAAAATAAAAAATTTAAAAATATGTTTGTGTTGGGTATTTATGTCCTTGATCCATTAAAAAAAATAAAATTGAATTTCGATACATACAAAAAATGCTATGTTGTATACAGTCCGCCTATGTTTGAATTGCAATTGGTCTGACTTCAAAACTTGATTAAGGAAACAATATTCAGTAAAAAACTATGAGACCAAATGAAAGTGCTAGATATCATAGTTAGAAATCTAAATTTGAAAAAATTATAATTTTATCCTTCACACAAAAAAAGTTATGTTGTATACGATGAGCATCACCTTTTAAAAATGTTGTTTTATGAAAAAAACCAGTTTTCATGGGAGATGGAAAAAGAAGTGCAATTTGATTCCAAAAATTTTGAAAAAAATATTTTTAGAATCTACAAACAAAATGTGACGAGACTCTAGTTTGTATCATCTTCAAATTCCTCACGGTTTAGCTACTATAGGTGCCCGAATGTGAAGATTTAGTTAGAAATAATAATTTTAGTGTCCAGTTTGGCCAAAAATTGTAAACCACTATTGTGGGATCACCCTAAATCAACAATCTAAAATGGAGTGGATATGTAGAATGTAGATCTTGATCTTGAATTGGATGTGAAACAATTTTTTAAAATGGATCTTCAATACTACATCAACATATAAGCTCAACTACATGCTTGATGCACTATGCCTTTGACATGATGATATGATCCTTCAATTCTGCAATAAAACTTTGATAATATTCCTTTGAATGCCTTTGAAATGCTCTTGTGAACTCTTGGGATGCTTGCAGAATAATTCTTAGGTTGTCTTAGATGAAACTATGTGAATTAACCTTATATTTATACTTTACTTAAGATTTAATCCTAAAATTCAAATAACACAAGCCAACATCATATCTAGGATTCAAAATCATTAAAATCCTACCACAAATAAGTTTAAAAAGGGGTGTCCTAAGTAAGTATGACCCATTCACCACCTTGGGCGAATGGGTCCTTGCACAGTTTACTAGGACCAAGTTTTGTGGAGGTGAAATAATATGCCAAAAGGGGGTCCTAGGACATAGTGGGGACCCATTCACCAGGTGGCGAATGGGTCTCAAGTCACTATCCTAGGGCTCAAACCTTGCAAAATTAAGTATTATGCAACACTATTAATGAGTGTCAGGATATATCCTTCCAAAAATGCAATAAATAAGGCTTGGATTTGAATTTAAGGGGCCAATTAAGCTCTAATTAACCTCAATTAATTAAATGAATCCCTAGATTAGTGTGAAAGTGTAAATTAACACTTTACAACACCCTAAATAAGGCACAATTAAGTCCATTTTATCATTAATTATTCATTCCCAAATTAAGCGTGAAAAAGGGTTACTTTTTTTTATGTTACATTTTTCCTCCACTTTAGTGAGAGTTTTCCCCCATGACAAACTCACACTAAAGTAGACATTCAAAAAACTTAAGTATGCAACAATAACAAAGATACATAATCATACTCTATCAAAGACCAAGAAAAAAAAAGGAAAACAAAGGATTAAGCACAACCGTTCCAACACAATGTGAAATGTGGAGTTGTTTGTCCAAGGAAAAGGATCAAGCTTCAATGGTCCAATGCGATGTGGAACACATTTAGGCTGTTTGTCTGTGAAAAGGATCAAAGTTCAACGGTCCAATGTAATGTGGAACACATCTAGGTTGTTTTTCTGTAACATGTATGCTCACTCTGGGGTAGTGGAACCTCAGGCTGTCCACTAGGTGAGTTATCCCAATGAGGTGGAAAATGAGAGAATCATATTAGCTTCCCATGCCATACTGAAATTATCCTCCTGACAACTTTGATAAGGCATCCCAATGCTATGCTTTTGAATGTTATGTATATAGATTTTTGTTAAAGGGAATTTTTCTTTGTTCGTGTAAGGTCTTCTTCTTAGGGAACATCGTGCCTAATGTCTCCAAGAGAGGGAAAGTCAAGAATATCAAATCACCACTTATGGGATGCCTCTTTCATATCATGCCACTAAGGGAAATTATACACTTAGAAATATCACATTCTTGGAGGACATCAAACCCAATGAAACCACTAAGAAAAGGACACGTCACAAGAAAAAAGAAAATTGTGCCATGAAATATGCAAAATATCAAAAGATGTCATCGATGTATGCCACCACTTTAAAGCAGTTTCTAACACCATTACTATGAGAAAGTGCTTTAAAGTAGCCAATTTTTTCTCCTAAGATATGAGAGCTTTCCTCAGAAAACACTATCCCAAGTCATATGTTTCCAAAATAAGGCTATGCCATGAAAATGGAGGGAAGGGTTACCCCCAAAAATACATAATGGATCTATGGATTTAGGGTCACTATGTCTTTGTTACAATGTTGTTTAAGAGCTCAGAGCATTCATCATTCCCCAAATACTCATAGAACTACAATAATGACACAAAGAGAGTGAAAACAAAGAAAAAGCCTTCGGGTCAACATGAAAGAGACCTAAATGTCTCAAAGCCTTGCATCATCCGCAAAAGGAAAGCACAAGACAAATGGAAATAGATAAAGGAAAGATTTTGGGTCAACATGGAAGAGACCTAAATGTATCAACGCCTTGCATCATCCCCAAAAGGAAAACACAAGACAAATAAAAAAGATAAATGTTTACGACATCGAGAAGAATGTAGAAACATATAAAGGAATGGACAAAAAGAGAGAGATACATCAAACGCAATAACATGGGGGACCACATTACGCACATGTGCAATCACATACAAGAACATGAAAAATAAAACAAAGGAAAATACTAGTAAGGCACATGCGAGTCAACCTAGAGCAGGTTGTCCACATCCCAATCTTGGTCTGTATAAAAAAAAAGCAAGAAAACTAGCCAAAGGGATAACGACAAGTTCCGAACTAGGGGAAGTACCAAGTTCAACACTCTTTTTGGTAGATTTGTCATTTAAGATCATAGAAGACGAAACCAATGTATTCAACTCATTATGCACTTGTTCATCAATCTTCATAATGTCAATGTCATCATCTAGATTAATCACAATACAAGCTTGAACGATAATGTCCATGGAAGCTTCCTGTTTACGTTGCGGCGAAGGTATATAATCATCATGTATTGCTTCAAGTAAGTTCAGATTTTTATTTTCTATGTTGTTCTTGTCTTCTTTAGTTTTTAACATAGGAGAAATAACATGATGTCTATGCCTATGCTCTCTAGCACTTTGATTTTGTTTCAATCTATTATCAATTTATGTTTGTGTAGGAGTGGGTTTGTCAATCATAGGTTTCTTCTCTTTCATGGGAGGAACAAAATAAACAATAGGAGGTTGTTCAACCACTTTCTCTTTAGGTTTGCAAACTTGTTTAATTTTAGGAGGCACAACAGGATTGTTTTGGTTTTCTCGTGGTCTCTTTTAGGAAATTGTAGGAGGTTTTGTCATATATTTCTCTTGGATGGTTGGAAGGACTTTCGGTTCAGTCATTGTTTCATCAATGATAGGTGGCTTAGTCATAGGTTGCGACATGTTTCTAAGGGATAATTTTATTATATGCTTTGCCTTGAAATTTTGATAGGATTTGAAAAATAAGTATTCTCGAGGTCTAATAGGTTCAATAGGCTCGGGCCAAAATAAATGCAATAAAATTTTTCCTCGGGAAGACACATGATTAAACCCAATATGATGCACAGTAAAGATATCATTGTCAAAGGGAAACTTTAATCATTTATGAATACTGGAGGGATGAAATTCATCGAGTGAAGCCATGGATAGGCTAACTTCACATGAAATTGGTCTGATTGTGGGATGATGGTGAATGAGACATTTAATGTTTTTGGTCCAACTTTTAAAGGGAGATCTATTGAGCCTATCGTAGGACATGAAAAACCATTATGCATCTTGATCCATGCTTTCCATTTGTCATATGTATCTTGATAAAGTTCATGCACGGATATGAATTCTTCAGTGATCATATTATTTCCATAGATAGGATCAATTAATATCCCATTAGTGGGCTTATCATTGATTCAACCAGCTATGTAAAGAGCACCATCAGGTGCCCTTCTAATTGTATCTTGTGAGGAGAAAGAAATGTCCAAAGGAATTTTAATTGAGCCGTTATGAGGTTTATCTTTAATAAATTTGACTAAGGAATGGATGGTGAATTTATTCTCTTGTTTGTTTAAGTTCTCATTTAGGAAGCAACTAAGGCTATTGGTAATTTGTGTTTTGTTTCCTCTTTTAAGCACTTCCCTTAGATTTTGTAAATTAGGAATCATACTAATGTCCATGCTTTCCATAAGGATAAAGTCTTGTAAGTTTTCTATATTTTCATCTAATCTTTTTATGTCTACTTGCGAGAGATGGACATCATGCACATCAGTGGAAGTCATGGGAAATGAAGTATGCAAACTAGGATCCATATAGGGTTGATTATCAACACTATTATGAAGAGAGCTAGAAAACCCAAGATCCATAATGAGTGAGATATCGCGAGATGAAATGAGCCTCAAAATACATCTTACAATAGTATTTCTAATAGGAAACTAAGTTGTAAAGTTCATACAAGATTTCACAAACTTAGTGTACAAACCCAAAATAGAAAGAGGGTAAAGTGCAATGCAATGACCTAGAATGAAATGTAATTTTTAGATTCTAAATAAGGCAATTTACGGGTATGTGTAGGATAATCATGGAAAAAACAAGCCCTTGAGTGGCAATAAAATTCAAAAAAGCAGATTTAGGCAACTTGATGTAAAAATTTGAATAAGTTATCTATATTATTTAAAAAATATGTAAGAATAGAATCTGTAGCAAATTGAATGTAGTTTCTAAACTACTAGGTTTATTCTAAAAAAATAAAAAATCTTTCTGCTAAAAATTTGAAATTTCAATGTAGTAGTACTTAAATTTCAGGGAAAAAATAAGAAGTAGGTGTCTGTCTGACCACCCTAACCACAATAAAATTATAATATTTTAGATATAAGTAGGGGACTCATGTCCCGATGTGATGCATATTTTTTTGTAAGTTTTTTCCAAGTAAATAATTAATTATGATTTTTTTATTATAAATTTTAAAAAATATAAAAAATCGTATGTCTAACCACCTTAACTTGGTCAAAACTTCATGAAATTCATTTTTTTTTAATCCTATATTATGTGAAGCATAGAATGTGACACATGTTTCAGATTCAAAAAATGTGATACTCTTTGAAAGTTATAGATGTTTTTCAATCAACCTATCAATCAGGACTTTAGTCGTAATTCAAATAGAAAATGAATAATAATTATTTATTAAATTCAAAGTAAAACATAATTTATATTTGTGGAAAGCTGAGAATCTCCTTTAAAAACCCTTTTCGTTTCATCAATTTTGGGTTAAAAAAAGTCGTCAACCACATGGGCCATCATATCACTTAGATATCGCCTCTTTTTGGCCCATCATGGTCTTGCACATACCCTTACCAATTACACTATGCTATACCTGAAAATGAAATGTTGTAAATGCAATTTTTAATTTTGACAATGCACTAAATGAAGCAAATTAAGCTAGATTTAATGAAACAAAAAATTAGAAAATTGAAACAAAAACATAATGGCAACAAACAAAAGCATTAAATAGAGATTTCAGATTCTAGAAAATTTAGATCAACACCTGATCAGGGACTCATTTTCCACCTTGGGAAAATGGGTCCTAGATTAGGTTTTCTGAACTGCTTTTCACTAATTTTAAAGCTTTTTTTAATGAGTTTCAGATTTAGGTCTATAACAGTAATTTTCAGTTTTAGATTTTTGCAAATGTATTATGAAATGCAATTTGAAAAAGTAATGAAATGATGAATTAAAAAACCTAGTTTGATATGAAATTTTATTTTGATTTTCAAATGAAAATTTATGTGATCTAAATGATATGCAAGATGACTATTTTTTTTGTAATTTTCCAAATTTAAAAGAATGCAAAACCATGCAATTCTAAAACCCTAGATTAGATGCAAACTTTAATGCAAACTAGGACACCCTAAATGAGATCTAATTCAATTCCAATGAATTCAAATGAATGCAAGATCTAACTTAGGATGAGAAGAAAGACTCCAAGATAAAGAAATTACAATGTTCAATAAGTTGGGTCGACCAAAATGAAATGAAGAAAAAAATATAGAGGGGTTAAAAAAATGAATTAACAAGATGATGAACCCCTATTTTTCTTAGTAAGGTTTCATTTAATTATGACGGCTAAAATGCATAAATAACAATAAAAAATCAATCCTTAACTATTATAACAACAATAAGGGAGGTTTTAAGATGCTGAGACAATGTGTACCTTGCTGAAATAGTATTGTTTTGGGGGTCACTAAGGACTCATTCGCCCAAGGTGGTGAATGGGTCCCTGCTAGGGTTTCTGAAAACATATTTTTAGGTTTTGTTCTTCAATGTCTACACTTCCAGCTCCTGAAAGTAAGGAATTAATTTTGTAGCTTCATTTTTATGATCTTGTAAGTAAGATGAAAACTTTTGCAACTTTTCAATCTTGATAAATTTGCAACTTTTTTCCTCCACTTGATCTTCAACCTAAAACCAACAATCACACATCAAAGAGGAGAAAAACTTGTTGATTGTTAGGGAATAGGGGTTTTCCTTAGTCAAACCCCTTTTAGGTAATTAAACCTTATGATGAAATAATGAAACATGAAACATGAAACAATGATACCTTGGATAGAGTCTTGGAATGTAAATCAACAGTCTAACTTGAACTGGCCATGTAGAATGTAGATCTTGATCTTGAGTTTGATGTGAAACAATGCTTGTAATTGGATCTTTAATACTACATCAACGCATAAGCTCAATTACATGCTAGATGCACTATGCCTTTGACATGATGATATTATCCTTGAATGCTGCAATAAAACTTTGATAATCCGCCTTTGAATCTTTGAAATTCTCTTGAAATTCTCTTGTGAACTCTTAGGATGCTTGCATAATAATTCTTAGGATGTCTTAGATGAAACTATGCGAATGAACCTTATATTTATACTTAACTTAACATAGTTTACTAAGACCAAATTCAAATAACACAAGCCAAAATCAGATCTAGGATTCAAAATCATTAAAATCCCACCACAAATAAGTTTAAAAAGGGGTGTCCTAAAGGAGGACTCATTCGCCACCTTGGGCGAATGGGTCCTAACATAGTTTACTAAGACCAAGTTTCGGGGAGGTGAAATAATATGTCGAAAGGAGGTCCTAGGACATAGTGGGGACCCATTCACTAGGTGGTGAATGGGTGCCAAGTCACTATCCCAGGACTCAAACCTTGCAAAATTAAGTATTATGCAACATTATTAATGAGTGTCGGGATATATCCTTCAAAAAATGCAATGAATAAGGCTTGGATTTGAATTTAAGGGGACAATTAAGATCTAATTATCCTAAATTAATTAATGAATCCCTAGATTAGTATGAAAGTGTAAATAAACACTTTATAACACCCTAAATGAGTCACAATTAAGTCCATTTTTCCATTAATTATTCATTCCTAAACTAAGTGTCAAAAAGGGTTAGTTTTTTTTACACTACAGTTTGTATTCTGGTAGGACTGGTGTTCTACCTATTGTATTGTTTCATTTGGTGATTGGTGTCTCCTTTAGTTTTGTGCCTATAGATACAAAATGGGATTTTTGTCTCCAATAGGTTGGTTCCTACTTAATATTGTAAAATCACTCATTATATTTTTACATTATGAGGTTGGATTTGGAAAATAGTTCCAAGGAGCTATTCTCACCATGTTTTTTCCCATATTGGGTTTTCCATGTATCTAGTGTGCTCTTGTACATGTGATTTATGATTGATTATGTGGTGTTTTTTGTGAGGAACCATATATTCTAATAATTGTGGCAATAGTTGAGAATTTGGAATTAATTAAATCTACTAATTCCTCCCCTCTCAATAGATAGTGTGCCCTTCAATTTATATCAAAGCGAAGTTCCTTTGAATAATCCTAATGGCTTAAGGTAGGTCTAGGATAACCCATTTTATTTTTCTAGAAATAAAGCACCGATCTTTGATGGATCCAATTTTGTATTTTGGAAAGCTAGGATGGAGTCCTATTTGATGGCTTTAGGAATGGACATCTAGATGTCAGTAGTATAAGGATATAAGCCTCCTCAAAACCCTCCTAGGGATCATGATAGAAAGAGGGCTTGTGAACTCAATGCTAAGGTAAGGAATGATATCTTATGTGGGTTGAATAACACTGAATTTGTGAAAGTGATGCAGTGTAAAATAATATAAGACATATGGAATAAATTGGAGATAATCAATGAAGGTGATGACAAAGTCAAAGAGGAAAATATGTAAAATTATAGAGCTCAATTTGAATGTCTAAAGATGAGAGAAGATGAGAATATTGCTACATTCATGCTCCGAGTTGATGAAGTTGTCAACTCTATCCAAGGTATTGTTGAGATTTTGAAAGAGAAAGTTATTGTGAAAAAGGTACTCAGATCTCTCCCTAGAAGGTTTGATTCTAAAGTATATGTTATTGAAGAAGCTAAGGATATGAATGATTTAAAGTTGACTAAAATTCATGGAATTCTAACTACATTTGAGATGAGATTTGAAAGTGAAGATTCTATAAGGAAAAATACAACTTTTATAATATCTATGAAGCAAGTTGATCAAGATTCTGATATTGGATCAAATCTGGAAGATTTTCTTTTTAGGAAGCTACAAAGAGGTTTTGGTAAGTACAAAGACAAGTTACCTTTTAAGTTTTTTAATTATGGTGGAGTAGGAAATTTCATGGTTAAGTGTCCCCATAAGAATACTAACAATGTTGAACAAAAAAATGGAAATAAATCATTCGAGAGAAGGTATAAATCTTAGAGAAAACATAAGAGAACACTTTTCTACACTAATAAGGAAGTATAGTCTAGAAAATTGTGCACTCTTAAAAAAAAAGGGTAATTTCACACTTAATTTGGACCTATTTTGGCACCCTTGCATTAATTATCCTTTAAATCACCATTTATAGGCCCCTAGGACCCATTATTTTGGATTTCGAGGCCCATTTCACTCAAAAATCATATAAAATTAGTCAAATCCCTGAAAAATCTAAAAACCCACCTCAAAAAATTAAGGTGGAACTCATTCACCACCTTGGGTGAATGAGTCCCCTTAGGTGGGACCCATGCACCAAGGGTGGCAAATGAGTCCCATTTGGAACCTTTTTCAAATTTGAGTGGGAATTCATCAATTTAATTCAAGTTTTTGATGAATGTCGGCCTTTGGGATCTAAATAACAGTCAATTAGGTGTTGATTCCTATAAAAGAAAGCTTCTAAGTCATTTTTATCAATCTCTAAGCACTTTGAGCAAGTATTTTCAAGTATCAATCATCAAGAATCTTCAAGCAAGCTTTCACAAGAGCATTCAAGTTTCAAGAGAAAGTAAGGTTGAAGCTTTGGAGCAACATTAGAGTGTTTTTTCAGGTCTTCAATCTCACTTTCAATCAAGATCTAGCATTTTCAAAGGTTGATCATGGGTGCCTATGGTGATTCATGATCGATTCTAGGTTGGGGAGATGTAACTAGCCATCAAGAAAAGCCTAAAGACTTGTTTACTAAGTGATTCCATCCTCCATTATCACTCTACATTCAACCTAAGGAAGGTAAATGTATCATTGGGATTCATTTGGGGTGTTTGGAGATGATCACAAGTGAATCATTCATCTCTACATTTTCATTCTTGCATCATATTATTTCATGTTGGAATAGGATTGCATCATGTTTCAAATTTCCTAGTCTTAGACACACTTGAGGCTAGGGTTTTCATGCATATTTCATTATATTTATCAAGGTTTAATTACCAAACTAGGGGTTTGACCAAGGCAAACCTCCCATTACCAAATCAAGTGAAATTTGGTTTTGTAGGTGTTTTTCACAGATTTAGATCTAGAACTCAAGCTGGAAGGGAAGGGCAAGTGTTGAAGTGTAGATCAGAGTTTTCAATTCCCCAAAAAGGTGAACGATACTAATTCACCAAGAGTGGTGAATGAGTCCCATTGTATTTGTCTATCAGATCAGATTGCAGATTCTGATACCCTTTTTCCTGAAATAGGCTACCACACAAAAATTCAGATCTGGGACTAATTCGCCTAGGTTGGAAAATGAGTCCCAGTTGGTCAAAAAGTCAACATTTCCAAAATTTCAGAGTTGCTTCCAGTCCCTTCAAGGTTTCCAGGTGCGCATTATTCATATTTTTCTTTTTTATTATATTTTACTTGCATTTCTAGGGTATTTTCTTGGTCATTTTGTATATCACACTAGATGTTTTCCAACATCATCTTTTCCAAGTTTACACTTAGTGGTGAACCCCTCATTTGACATCATTAATCCCCTAGAACATTCCCTTTGTTAGATTTCAATCTCTTTTGCATTGAAATCTCAAGGGCTTGTTCTTAAGTGAAATGGGCAAGAAAATTGGTCTCTTTCCTCTTAGGTCCAAAACCCTAGAAGCAAAAGAAAACAACCACTATTTTCAGCTTTTCATTTTGGTGAACCCGCATTTAGAGCATTATAATTTTGATTTAGAGTGCATTTACATCCTAGATTTGACTTGCATTAGCATTGCATTAGGTCTTGCATTGGTGAATTGACATTCTAGGGTTTCAATTCTTGCATTAGTGAAAAGCTCATTTAGCTTGCATTTTTGCACTGAATTTCATTAAAAAGTATTGAAAAATTGCATTTGCATCCTAGATCTCGGTCATACAGTAGAGAAAACATAAAAATAAACCAAAAAAATATTGAAAATCCTAAAAAAAACCCTTACTGGGACTCATTCGCCACCTTGAGCGAATCAATCCCAATGCAAAATTTGATTTGCTATTTACAAAGTGAAATTTCTAGTTTTTACGCTTTAGGTTGCCTCTATTAATTTTTTATTTTAGTTTAGTTGATTTCTATCACATTGAAATCATTAGAAATGACATTATTTACATTCATGTCAATTATGGATAGCATTAGATTTTTGCAATTTTCATTTTCAACATTAGTTCCTAGTTCCCTTAGATCAGATTCATTAGAAAATGAAAACAAAAAACTCGAAACATCAAAATAAATAATTAAAAAAATGCTGAAATTTAGAAAAATAATATCATCCAAGCCCTTTAGTAGTGATGACCTAGACATGTTAGATGAAGCCCTTGAGGACTTCTTCTCACTAGGAACATCCATTAAGGCTTGTTATGAAAAAAATAAATTAAATGAAGTTAACTTAACTCTTAAGAGTTTTAGTAGTGATGCCTTTGGTATGTTAGATGAAACCCTTGAGGATTTCATCTCACAAAGCCCATCCTCTAAGACTTGTTATGAGAAACCAAAAAAAAGAGAAGTTAATGTGATCCAACCTCAACTCATCCTTTACCCACCTTCACATAAACCACAACCTAAAAATAAGCCTGAGTTTACCCTTTATCCCCCTCAGAATAATTTATTACAGCAAACGAGTCATAATACCATTGCTCATACATACAAAACTAGAAATAATCTACAACCACAACCACCAACCCCAACACCCCTAACTTTACCTAATCCCATTTTTCCTAGTGCTCCTCGTTTAACTTCACATAATAGAAAGGAGTATAATCTCATTCAACAACTTAAGAATACTCCTGGAAAGATATCCCTATAGTACTTAATTTAGAATTCACCAAACTATCACAATATGCTTCAAACAACCCTACAACAACTAGTGGTTCTTCCTGGCACAAATTAAAATGATGTGGAAACTCTCATACAAGGAATGAATATAGTTAATGTAGACATAAAATTTCACCAACATGGCCCCCTTTGGAATTGAGAAAAAAAAATGAGGCCTTTATGATCATTGCTCAATTTAATAGAATAGGCATAAAAAGGACCATGGTTAATAATGGCCCAGCCCTTAATGTGTGTAGTGTGAAACTATTAGATAAGTTGCAAGTAGACAAATCAATGATGCAACTCGACTCTGTATCCATTCGAGGATTTGACAATGCAGGAAGGAAACCACTCAGTGTAATTACTTTACCTATTATAGTGGCAGAGTCTACCTTACAAACTCATATTCATGTTATGCCTCATGACCTTTCATACAATCTTCTTTTGGGAAGACCATGGATTCATGAGATGCATGTGATGCCTTTGACTCTTCATCATATTATAAAATATGTCTATGACTACAAGGTATACCAAGTTGAAATGGACCTCAATCCTGAAAGTTGCCTACAAGTGGAAAAAGGAACAACAAGTCCAAGTTAAGAATATTAATTCCCACATCCAATATAGAACCTTTAAAAGAAGACAAGCAAGAAATGGAAACTATGTCAAAATTATTGGATGATGATTGGGGTTCCTTGGATTTCACACCCTAATTTATGGGAGAATACATAAATACAAGAAAAGAAGATGACAAACAAAAGAAACCAATGGTGATGTCAACTCCGAACTTGGAAGAGCAATCACAAACATCTAACTCGTCTACTCTTGAAGAAGATACAATTTATACGACAAACTTTGATGAGATAGACTACCAACAACAACCAAACCCAAAAGAAATGGAAAAAATATATGGGAGAGGTTATGAACTTGTAAAGCAATTGGATTACAATGGTAAAGGATGTGGAAAGAACAAACAAGGCATTCAGGTTCCTATAGAGCCTAACATATAAGAAACAAAAACTGGTTTGGGATATTTTCCTTCGAAGATTACGCAAGCAAACAAAATACCATCATTAAACATCAATACTATCATGTGCAAGCCAAAAGTCAACCTCGATATGAAGCATCTTGAATTGCTTGACATGGATTTACCACCATCATGGGACTACTTTGAAGATGATGAAGCCTTGAAATAGATGCAAGGAGTTTATGATACACCATCTACTCCTCCCAAGAAAAAGGTTACATGTGCTATGATTAGTACCAAGCCAAAATATGTCGAAGGTGAAAGTAATGAGAATGACACAAGTGTTGAACAATACAATCCTAAATTTCTAAAGTGAAATGCCCTTCCTTTAGGGGATACAATTGATATACCAATGGATATCATGGATAAAGAGAAAGTCATTAAAATAAAAAAATTCCTTGCTGATGAAGAACAAGAAGATACCACAACCTTGCTTCATGACTTTCCCAAACTCTTTGCTTGGAAATATTCAGATATGCCAGGAATAGATCCAAAGATAGTGACACACAACATTGTCCTTATTGAAAATGCCAAGCCTATTCGACAAAAGATATGAAAAATGAATCCTAAGATAGCTTTGCTTGTTAAAGGTGAACTTGAAAAACTCCTTGATGCTGGCTTCATAAGACCTATAGATTATTCTCCATGGATCTCAAATATTGTCGTAGTAGAAAAACTTGACAATCATATTAGGATGTGTACATATTTTCGGGACTTGAATAAAGCATCTTTAAAAGATGACTTTCCCCTTCGTAATATTGACATGATAGTAGACTCGACTGCGGGACATGATTTGTTTTCATTCATGGATGGATTTTACGGATACAATCAAATATTCATCAACCCTCAAGATCAATACAAAACAATATTTACAACTGTTTGGGGAAAATTTTGTTGGGTTATGATACCTTTTGGATTAAAGAATGTAGGTGCAACATATCAACAAGCTATGAAACTGATATTCCATGATTATGTACATAAGATCTTGGAGGATTACGTTGATGAAATTATAGCCAAATCCTTAACAAGACAAGAGAGGACAATGTGAGTTTCCTTCAGAAAATATTTGAGCGAAAGCAAAATTACAACATGAGGTTGAATCCAAAAAATGCATATTTGGTGTAGATAGTGGGAAACTAAATTAGGTTTTATCATATCTCATATAGACATTGAGGTGGATATAAAGAAGATTGATGCTATCCTCAAGATGCCACCCCCTAAAAACATTTCTCAGTTGCGCATGTTACAAGGAAGAATTCAATTCATTCATCATTTTGTTGCATCTTTAGCTGATCACACATTACCATTTACACATATTCTCATAAAGGATGCACACTTTTATTAGAATGGCGATTGTAAACAAAATTTTGAGAGTTTGAAGGAATACCTTGCAACTCCACCTGTTTTAGAACCTGCTATCCAAAAAAAAATGTTTATACTTTATATAGCTGCATCAGCCCATGCTCTCACAACATTGTTGACTCAACAAGATGAAAACGGTAAAGAGAATCTTGTTTATTACATTAGCCGAACCATGATAGATTATGAGAAATGATACACAACAATATAAAAAATAAAATTTTCCCTTATATTTGCTACCAGTAAATTGCGACATTATTTGCTGAATGCGGAAATACAAGTAATGGCAAAACTTGACCCTTTCAAACATATTTTCAATAAAATAGACTTATCGAGACATCTAGCTAAGTGGGTAATATTGTTGAATGAGTTTGACTTGAAGTTTGTTTCAAAAAAAACAATTAAGGGTCAAGCCTTGACCGAATAATTGGCTGATGCTCCTTCCCCTTTGGAATTACCTAGTAATGATTCTTTCCGCGACGATAATGTGTTGACAATCAAAACTAATACATGGGAATTATATTTTGATGGATCTAAGTGTAGGATAGGCTCCGGTTCTAGGGTTATATTAATCCCACCCAAAGGAAAGTCTATTCCCCTGTCATATCGGTTAAATTTCCTAAGTACAATCAACACTAGTGAGTATGAAGTTATGCTCATCGGGTTACATGCTTCTTTAATCATGGGTGCAAAAGACATTAGGATATTTTTCAATTCACAATTAGTAATAAAAAAAAATTAGACATATCGAGCAAAGAATGAAAAATTATCCAAACACAAGGATCTCACAACGAACTTGCTAGAGAAGTTTGAATCATTTACCATTGGCAACATCCCATGAAAATATAATCAACATGAAGATGCAATGGAAAGTGCGGCCTCTCTTATATCATGTCAAGATCCTTCAGAATATTTCACATTTATTGTCATCCAATCATGAAACCATCCATCAACGACAAACTTGAAGAAGTATTAGCAACAACCAAGCAAGAATCGAGTGAATGGTATGGTACAATATTCAACTATTTAAAAGATGGTACTGTTCCCCAACCCACAAAAAATAATACTCAACGCCGCTTGCAAAAACTAGCAACCAAGTACATCATTCTAGCCGATGTATTATACATAAGATCCTTTAATGGAATTTTTCTTAGATGTCTTAATGAATCCAAAATCCTCATAGCATTTGAAGAAGTGCATGCAGGTGCCTATGGAGGTCATTTTTGAGGGATATCTTTAGTGCAAAAACTCATTCGTATGGGATATTACTGGAGACATATGGAAAATGATTTCTTTGTGTACTTTAAGAAATGTCATAAATGTCAAGAACATAGCAATTTGATTCATGCTCATGCTGCTGAGCTCTGTTCCCAAATTCCTATTTGGCTGTTCTCAGTGTGGGGATTGGATCTAATTGGAAAAAATTCACCACCTTTATCTATTGGGTATACACTTATAATCACAACAATTGATTTTTTTACAAAATGGGTAGAAGTTATTCCTCTTCTATCCACAATTGCTGATGTAATATGTCATGTCATATTGGAACACATTATTGCTCACTTTGGACTTCCTTCCGCATTAGTTTCAGATAATGGAACACCATTTAAGAACAATGATGTGAAGAAATTCCTCGACACATTTAATATCCAACATTGCTTTTCAACACCTTACTACCCACAATCTAATGGTCAAGCTGAAGAAACTAATAAAAATATCGAACAAATATTAATAAAAACATTTAATAAAAATAACAAGGATTGGCATACATAACTGACATATGCGTTGTGGGCTTATCGTACTAGCATCAAACAATCAATGGGAACACCTCCCTATAACCTTGTCTATGGTACTGGGGCGGTGATGCCCTTGGAGTTAGAAATCCCCACATTAAGGATTGATCTTCAATAGGTCATCGATGATGAAACTTACAAATAACAAAGATTGCATCATCTTGAGATGCTTGATGAATAATGCATTAATGCTCTTGAGCACCTGCAGGCTTATGCTAAGCAGTTACAATGTAATTATAGTATTCATGTCATCCCTCACGTATATAATAAAGGTGACTTAGTCTTGTGTGAAAATCAATGAAATGTTAATGCTGACTTGACTGAAAAAGGAAAATTCAGTCCTAATTGGTTAGGACCCTACATAATTAATGAAAATTATGGGTTCGGTGCATACACATTAACAAAAATGGATGGTACACCTCTCAAAGACCCTATCAATGTTGCACATCTCCGCTGGTATTATTTCTAATCCCCTTGAATAGTATGAATGGTAAGGAGTGTTATTAGAGCTATTGGATTATACTCCATGGGCTTTCACATTGCTTCATTATTGAAAAACAGTTATTTGTGTGTCTCGAACACTAAAGTGATTATCTAATTTCCTTTTATTTAATTACTTTAGGTCTCATGCTATTCAAGTTCATCCTGTGTGTTATGTTAGATTAGATCCTTATAAGCTCATTTAATGTTCTTTAATTAGATCATAAGTGAAGTTTATTTAAAATAACATACTTCATCATAGTGTTGCATCTAAGAGAAACTGTAATAAGTTTTTTGTTAGATCACATAAAACATGTTAAATCATGGAAGCATTCATTAAATAATCTTACAAGAGGTTATTTAACCAATCAAATTGACATTTAACATTCAAACATAAATAATGAAATATCAAGTGCTCATATATATATATATATAAAAGTTAAATGTACATGTCATCAAAATATACAATACTATTGAGGCCTATGGCTACTAGATCCCTCAGGACTTGGTGGTCGCATTTGTCTAACCAGTAGCAGTCTATCAAGAGACAGTGGTGTGCGATCATGATCATGATCCATTAAGTGTACCAAGAGCGAACTCTAAGCCCCGTATCTATCCAAGGGCCTCTCGATGTGCTCCTATTATCTGATCTCTCTCCGCTTGTAGCCTGGCTACCTCTGCCTCTAGCCTCTTGAACTCTGCAAGGGTCCAAGATGACTATGCCTCTAGGGCCGCATCGTCTTGATGGATGCATCTCCTCAAAATTTCATGTACACTACCTGTAGTCTAACATATGGCCTACACAACTCTGGGTCCTAATCCACAATGGGTGGGGGCACATAGTTTGAGTCTCTAACCTCCTCATCAACTTATGGGGGCACTATCTCTATAGCCACCTATCGATAGAGATCCTCAAAGTCTCTCATAGATCTTGCAAGATAGAAACAATAAAATATTAGTACACATCATGATATATATAAAGAGTAAGCACAAGCATGAAAGTATAATAATAAATAACATATCATCACCTATATCTCTGGTAGATGGTTGTGGGAAATCAGCCTCATCCTATGTAGGGGCATGAAGGATGTGCTAGCCTCTCCATGATTATAGGTACTGGTGCCTACTGTAGTTGCTGATCGTGATCTAGTCATACAAATAAGAGAAGGCTCTCCCCACTCATGCCCTGCTGGATCCCCATCTATTGCCTCACCACCCTTGCTCATGGACTACTCCTCCTCTTCCTCCTCTTGATCATCCTCCTGATCGTCATCCTCATCTCCTCCCTCCTGGACATCATAGTCAGGATCTACATCCTCATCGTATTCATGGTCTATGACATTTGTAAATATGTCTGCAACCCTGTAGCGTGTCTCCTCAGAGCCTCTGTCCTCTACATCATCTCCCTCATATGTGAGTGGTCTTTCACCACTTATCGGCTCCACCATAGGAAACACAAGAGTTGGTCATGATACTGTCCACCACTCCTCATAGTCATTTGTGGCACTAACATCATCCACATTGGAGACCAAAGGAATATCGTGATCTAAGTACCCAGAGTCACTGTGAACAACATCCTCTATAGTAAATTGTATAGTATCACCAGGTCTCTGAGCACTTCCACACTAATCTCCTCAAGAAGGGTCATGCCCTAGGTGCTATTTGCATCTACCCAAATTGCCGCATGACCTAATTGTAGTAGAAAGGGTGTACTACATAATTGTGTCTGCCAATCAAAAACTTGTCAAGTTGTAATCTCCTCATCTACCGAGTGTGATCTAGCCACTGAAGCACAAGGTAATAAGGTCTCCAAAGGATCTTGTCCTCCTCTAGGTGGTCAAATCGCACTCTCCAAAAATGTAAATCACCATACTACCAAAACCATCATAAAGGATAATTGAAGGCTCGAGGATAACCTAAGGTTGTCGGACATGGGAAGCCAGTGGGTCTAGTACAAGTGATATGCTTAAGGAACCAAACCTGTAGAAGTGTACAGTGTACCATACTATCCACCTCCTGAAAGATAAATCAACCAAGATCATAATACAAGTGAGCTAGGATACATCACCCCTAGGCATATACTGTTTGGTGCTCTACCATCCCTTGTATCAGGTGTACTAGTCCTCCCTCCAAGTGTGATCCCCGCCTATCGGGGATGAGCACTAGTGCGACTATCAACATCATAATCTCTCTAACTAGTGGGGCTCGTGAGTATAGAAGCATCACTAAGTCTATTCATGCCCTCACTCTCTCACCATATACTGGCCCATCTAGGCAGTACTGCATGTCATATTTCATCTCGTGGAATGTATGCTCTACTCCGAAGTGTAGTTGCTCACCCTAAATGGGAACTCAGAGTATGTGGTGAGTGATCCCACATTACTGATTTACAATTTTTGGGCAAACTAGACACCGAACTAATGTTTTTTAACTGAATCTTCACTTTTAGGCTTCTATAGTGGCTAAACCATGAGGAATTTGAAGATGATGGAAACTATTAATTTGTGACGTTTTGTCTATAGATTCTAAATATATTTTTTTCAAATTTTTTGGAATCATATTGCACTTCTTTTTCCATCTCCTTCAAAAATTAGTTTTAAAAAAAAAAGCAACATTTTTAAGGAGTGACGTTCATCGTATACAACATAACTTTTTTTGTATGAAGGATAAAATTCTATTTTTTTCAAATTTCGATTTGTAAATACGATATCTGGCACTTTCATTTGGTTTCATAGTTTTTTATTAAATTATTTTTCCTTAATCAAGTTTCGAAGTCAAACCAATTACAATTGAAACACAGGCGGACTGTATACAACATAACTTTTTCTGTATGTATCGAAATTCATTTTTTTTTTTCTTTAATGGATCAAGGACATCAATACCCAACCTAAACATATTTTTAAAAAATTTTATTTTGATAAAATGATATTTTTCCACATGTGTAGAACAAAGAGCTTGATTTTTGGTGAAAAACCTATGTTTAATACAACTAAAAAAACATATACATAATAAAACCAAAACATATTAAAATTATATTCATTAGATAGCTCAT